>JASTWK010000193.1:0-150000 GCA_030770225.1 Temnothorax unifasciatus | reverse complement strand
TGTCAACGTTGTCGAATGCTGCTCTTAAATCCACAAATATTGCAAAAATCTTGTCTTTCTCAATTGCCATACCTACCTTATGGTTCAAGATAAATATGTTGTCCATCGTAGACCTCCCTTTCATAAACCCGGCTTGGCTGTCAAGTATCATCCCTTTCCTCTCCATTATTTCCTCCAGTCTGTTTTTTAGAATTTCCGCATATACCTTGTATGCAGTGCACAGCAGAGCGATCCCTTTATAGTTGTCTGTTCTCTCTTTATCCTCCCTTTTATATAGTGGGACAACTATACTTGTTCGCCATTCGGTCGGAATTCCTTCCTTCCAAATGAGCTTCAACAGATCAGTTAGACCTCTTCTTACTGCTGCACCACCATACCGCCATGCTTCCATTGGGATTCCATCGACACCTGCAGCTTTGCCTAACTTCATGTTCCTGACTGCCCTCACTATCTCCTTTTCTTGCAACTCCCTTTTTGTATCTTGAACCTGTTCCCCCTTTCTTTCTTCCGTTCCCATGTCACGCACCTCCAACGCCTCTTCCCTTACTTCCATCTCGGACCCACCTAACAACTCCATGAAGTTACTTCTCCAGATCTCTTTCGGAATATTATTCTCTTTCCATTCTTTCTTTTTTCTTCGACTGTTTATGTAATTCCAAATTTTCTTTTCGTCCTTCAGTTTTCTTAATTCCTCTTCTTCCCTTTCTCTCTTCTCCATCCTTTTCCTCTCTAACCACCTCTTCAGGCATTTGTTTCCTTCCAAGTATTCTTTCTTACTTCCCTTTCCACTTCTCTATCTTCTGTACTTTCTTTTCACCTCCCTCTTCTTTCTGGTGCAGCTCCTATCCCACAAATCTTTGTGCCCTATTTTCCTTTTCTTCTTTATCTTGATTTCCTTATAAACTAAGGCTCCAAGGATCCAGTTTTTAATTTTCTCCTATTTCCTATCCACCGATTCTATTTCCTGGTCCTCGTTTTCATTCCATATTTCTGTCCTCTCCTTATATAATTTCCTTGCCTCTTTGTTCCAACATATGATCTTCTTTGACATATTCTGTTCCTCTTCTTCCTCTTCTGTCCACCTCCCTATTTGTCTCATATTCTCCTCTTTCTCCAGTAACAAGGTCAGAGGCAAATGATCTGAGTCCATCCTGTACCCTATCCTAAATTCCAACACTCGTTCTTGTGCACTATCGTTTACAATTGCATAATCGATTACCGAGCACCCTCTCGCACCCACATACGTATATTCCCCATCCCAATCCCCCTCTGTACATCCATTCAAAAAATGCCATTCTTTTTCATTTATCATATCCACAAAACTTCTCCCGCCATCTCCTATGACTTTATCCTTACTCTCCTTTTCAAAGTCATACTCATCCTCCCTACACCCTCCTAAGTTTCCTATTCTAATATTAAAATCGCCTCCTACAATAATATCCTCTCCTTCGCATCCTTCGCATTGCTCTGTTATTTTCGCCATTATCTCTTCAACATCTTTCTTTGCTCCTACATTATATACTATAAAAATATTTAGTCTTTTTTTCTTTTTTACTATTCTCGTTCGTGCAATACTTTCTGTGATCATTACACTTTAATTTTTCTCCACTTCTACCCCCCAGTCTTTTCTAATGCCAGTAAACCTCCCTTCGCCCTACCCTTCCTCCTTCCTGTTACAGCGCTAATGTTTTTCCAGCTGTGCGTTTTCGGCAGTCTACCCTTAATTCTATCTCATCCCTTCTTCTCCAACCATGTTTCACATAATCCTATATAATGGAAACCTACTATGTAATTCCAGAAATCTTTGTCCTGCCTCTCGATACCCGCAACATTCCAAAAAATTATCTTTTGCCTATTTTTATTCTTCAGCTGCTTTGCTTTTTCAACCTCCATTCGTGTTGTTCGCCTGTTGTCATCTTGCATGCCATGACTTGCTGGTTCTCTTCTCCTAACTTGGCAACCATCTAGAAATTTTCCTTTTCTATTAGCTTATTTGCGCTTTCTCGCTCCATACATACTTCCTACCTTGTACCTCTAGCTTCCTATTTTCACCCATTATCCTTCTATTTTCTCTTACCATGCCCATTCTTTTATCCGTCTTTGCCCTTCTCTGTCCACAAAGGTCAGGTCGTGATCAATGAAAATTTTCTTACTTCCTAGCTTCTTTTTCTCCTTCATGATGTTATCCTTCGATTCCCAGCAGTCCATTTCAACTATTACTATCTCTCTTCCTTCTTTGCCTGTTGACCGCATCTTCTTTACTCCCGCTTTTGCACCAAACTCCCTCTCAAGAAACGTCTCCGCTGTGTCCATTAAGCTCTTGTTTTCCTTTTTATGTAATCCTCTGATCACTAGATTATTTTTCTTTTCCTTTTTTTCCTTCATATTTCTTTCTCTCTTCCTCACCATCTCCGCCACCTTTCCCACAATCTCCTCCATTTTGCCGCCGGTCGCCTCTCCTGTTGTGTTTTCACTCCTTTGTTCGAGCTTCGATAGTCTCCCTTCTATCTTATCCATCCTTTCCTCTACCTTTTCTTCTTTTTCTCTCCAACTTTTTCTCTCAACTTGTTTTCTAAGACGCTCATCCACTCTCTCATCTCTCTGATCTCGCTCTTCAGGTCCCTCATCTCGTCTCTCATTTCTCTCAGGATTGCTAATAGCAAACCGTCCTCCTTATCCTTCTTTGTTGCTGACAGATCTCTTTTCTCTTCTCTCTTCTTACCTACATCACCGACTCCTTCCTTCGATTTGTCTATTCCTGGTGGCGTTCTCACAGTCTTGTTATCTCTCTTAAAAATTTCCTTCGCACGTTGTTCATTTTCCTCTCTTTTCTTCTTAGCTTTCACTAACTCGCATGCCGTGCTGTTATGACGTGTTATCACTTTCTCTCATTCTTAACTCCTCTTTTGTGAGTCTTCCTTTTCCTCTTTTTTCTTCTTTCGGTGTGGCAAAAATTTTTTTACCCGCTTTTTCCCTGCATACACTATCCAAAATTGTAGCCGAATCCACATCTTTGTTCCTTATTGCTCCCTTCTCACTCTCGCCTGCCTCTCCCTCCATCCTGTACGTCGCTCGTTCTCACTCTCCTTCTAGTCAATCTCCTGTACCTAGACTGTCTCGTCTAGTGTTGCTCCCTACTCTCTGACTCTACGTGACACAAATCTCGCTCACTTTTGGAACGCACAGCGTTATTCTCCCACCTTCTCTCACCTAACCTCTCCCTCTCGCTACAACATTTAGCGCTCTTTTCCTTCACTAATTAATATTTCCCTGCTACAACTATTATTCTATCCTAAATTTAATTTCTTCTTTCTACCTTTCTATCGGTTTAACGCCTGCCTCACTTTAATTTCCCTCTAAACTCTCGCCTAATTTATCCGCAACTCTCACACGCATGCACAACACACACGCTCCACTAACTAAGTCCCGAGTTATGGCTTATCAAAGTTTACCTATGCATTTTTGTGCATTTAATTACCGTCAACATTAGTATTACCCGATGAACACTACGGGGAGGTTATTGGTCGGATTTTGCCTATCGTGTATGTGTGTACCCTCCATAAGTTTGGAAACATCCTACGTTTTACAGATAAATAGTCGCACGGCAACGATCTGTGCATATTTTTGGTATGAATATATCGTAAGACGTTCAAATGATGATCAAATAACTATACTGAGCACAAAATAATAAAATAATAAATAATATGTTTTTAAATAAATGTACTTATTGAATTAAATTTCCTCATAAATCTATTTTTTTCGCCTTTTCCACACTGTTGATCGCAATTGTCGTGTGCTATGCCGAGATCTTCATCATAATAACGTCAATCACTAAAAAAAGTACATTTAAATCGATTCAGAGTTGTCTGAAACGCGTTTTTAACTACACTTTTGTGAGTCAAATATTACTACTGCCTCACAAAAAAATTTATAAAAAATTCCCAAAAATTCTGCGCAACTTCGGACCAGTCTTAAAATTTTCCTAATACTCCCTAGAATATTCCCTATAAATTTCAAAAAAATAGAAAATGGGGTTTTCGAAATATTCAAATTTTTGTGTGTTTTTTTACTTTATTAGCTTAAAATTATTATTATAAAAATTTGGAGTAATTTTTTTTTAAACTATGATCTAAATAGCGTATTTTATGTTTAATAAATTTTTTTCTTAGACGTTGTCTAATAGGCGAAAAAATTCATTAAAAGTTTTGCAGTCCTCATTTTGCGCAGGCTCTATTTCGGAAACGCTACATTTATTATATAAACAATCTTACATGGGTATAGTACTCGTAAAGACCTGTTAAAAAACGAGCAGCCATCAAAAATAAAAAGGTCGAAGTTTGACCTTTTGCGAATTGGCGTGGAATGCCCCATATATATATGGGGCATTCTTTCTCAAAACAGCCACCCCTCTGCGCATTTCATTTTTGAAGATAAAATGCTTTGCGAGGTCTTAAAATTTCCGTCGAAAACTCAATTTTTGGATGCCGTATGGCGATTTTCATTTACATTCAAGGGTGGGGCAGTATGACCAAAATATCGCTCAAACCACCCTAAAAAATAGGAAAGTATGCAAATAACATCTAAAATCTTAGCAGTTTCTATCAAATTCGATGCAACTTTGAAACAAAATGGTTTATGACATCCAATTAAATAGTTTTCAGACGTTACCCCCCCATTATAATCAAAATCAACCCTTCAAAACCACCCCTGAATCATCATTTCGACAAATTGACAATTATTCTAAAACAGAGTAAAAAAAATTGAAATAGAGTTCACGGGCCGTGAAATTCTTTCGGAATATATTTCAATCAAATTCACCCCCATAAGGATCATAACCAATCAATAAAAGTCATCCTTAACTATTATGTTGGAAAATTTGTAATTATCGACCCTCGGCTTCAGCTTTACCCGATGTACACCACGTGGAGGTAGCCGATTGGATTTTGTACATCATGCGGCCCTGAAAAGGGCCGTTTGGATTTTGTAGATCATGTGGCCCTGAAAAGGGCCGATTGGATTTTGTAAATCATGTGGCCCTCAAAAGGGCCGTTTGCATTTGGCTCTGCGCGTGTGTGTGTGTGTGTGTGTGTGTGTGTGTGTGTGTGTGTGTGTGTGTGTGTGTGTGTGTGTGTGTGTGTGTGTGTGTGTGTGTGTGTGTGTGTGTGTGTGTGTGTGTGTGTGTGTGTGTGTGTGTGTGTGTGTACACATGTTCGCAAGTTTCAGTGTTGTATATCTTCTTTAACTTTTTCCATGTGGCCACCATTCGATTCCATGTTCAGCATTAGAATATCTCTTGATGATGACTTGTTTATTTGGTTTGTTTGAAAGAACGACAACTCCATGGTTCTTATTTATTTCTGGAACAGCTGGAGCATTTTCAAACCTCTTATTAATTTTCCTTCTCATTTTCTCATGATCATTCTTGCTAAAGTAAAAAATGTTTATTGTTTGAAAATGATCTTTTGCCCAAGCGAAAAGAGATTCTGATGTTAACATTTCACTTCCTGGTTTTGCAAGGAGACTTGTTCTATAAGATTCTCTTTTAAAAGTTGCACCAATGCCATCATAAGCACTTTTTCCATGAGCAGTTGCACTGTAATGCCATTCTGCTTCTATGCCAAAGTCTTCTTTATGATGGATTAGATTAGCAACCTGGTATCTATTTTTAAAATGTTGTTTGGCACCGTCTGTTATGTAAATAATTTTATTTACATCCTTTACTATCTTCTTAATTTCTGGGATTAATAACCCTTGTACAGTGTATACAGCTGCGGTATCATGTTTCATGTTTTTTTGTTTTTGCGGAAGGAAAACGACCAATTAATGCACAAGAGTAATGTGTTTTTGTCACCGAGCCTGAAACATGTTACCGCAGCTGTATACACTGTACAAGGGTTATTAATCCCAGAAATTAAGAAGATAGTAAAGGATGTAAATAAAATTATTTACATAACAGACGGTGCCAAACAACATTTTAAAAATAGATACCAGGTTGCTAATCTAATCCATCATAAAGAAGACTTTGGCATAGAAGCAGAATGGCATTACAGTGCAACTGCTCATGGAAAAAGTGCTTATGATGGCATTGGTGCAACTTTTAAAAGGGAATCTTATAGAACAAGTCTCCTTGCAAAACCAGGAAGTGAAATGTTAACATCAGAATCTCTTTTCGCTTGGGCAAAAGATCATTTTCAAACAATAAACATTTTTTACTTTAGCAAGAATGATCATGAGAAAATGAGAAGGAAAATTAATAAGAGGTTTGAAAATGCTCCAGCTGTTCCAGAAATAAATAAGAACCATGGGGTTGTCGTTCTTTCAGACAAACCAAATAAACAAGTCATCATCAAGAGATATTCTAATGCTGAACATGGAATCGAATGGTGGCCACATGGAAAAAGTTAAAGAAGGTATACAACACTGAAACTTGCGAACATGTGTACACACACACACACACACACACACACACACACACACACACACACACACACACACACACACACACACACACACACACACGCACACACACACGCGCGCGCGCGCGCGCGCGCGCAGAGCCAAATGCAAACGGCCCTTTTGAGGGCCACATGATTTACAAAATCCAATCGGCCCTTTTCAGGGCCACATGATCTACAAAATCCAAACGGCCCTTTTCAGGGCCGCATGATGTACAAAATCCAATCGGCTACCTCCACGTGGTGTACATCGGGTAAAGCTGAAGCCGAGGGTCGATAATTACAAATTTTCCAACATAATAGTTAAGGATGACTTTTATTGATTGGTTATGATCCTTATGGGGGTGAATTTGATTGAAATATATTCCGAAAGAATTTCACGGCCCGTGAACTCTATTTCAATTTTTTTTACTCTGTTTTAGAATAATTGTCAATTTGTCGAAATGATGATTCAGGGGTGGTTTTGAAGGGTTGATTTTGATTATAATGGGGGGTAACGTCTGAAAACTATTTAATTGGATGTCATAAACCATTTTGTTTCAAAGTTGCATCGAATTTGATAGAAACTGCTAAGATTTTAGATGTTATTTGCATACTTTCCTATTTTTTAGGGTGGTTTGAGCGATATTTTGGTCATACTGCCCCACCCTTGAATGTAAATGAAAATCGCCATACGGCATCCAAAAATTGAGTTTTCGACGGAAATTTTAAGACCTCGCAAAGCATTTTATCTTCAAAAATGAAATGCGCAGAGGGGTGGCTGTTTTGAGAAAGAATGCCCCATATATATATATATGTATATATATATATATATATATATATAATTATGTATAATTACCTGCATATCATTTACTGTAGCATTGCGAGTATTAATTATTATTGCGAATATTGAATAAACTGCGTGCGTGCGTGCGTGCGTGCGTGCGTGCGTGCGTGCGTGCGTGCGTGCGTGCGTGCGTGCGTGCGTGCGTGCGTGCGTGCGTGAATTAAATACTGATTACTGTTTCTGGGCCTACCTATCGAACTCCTGATCCGTTGAGCTAGTCCGCGTTCGATTTCTCAAAACGGCAGGTCGTTATAATCTTTTTTACTCATTATGACAGCATATACAAACTTTAATGTGTTACACTTCAATTTGTTATATTTTCTAAATGCCGTCTCTCACTTTTTTCTCACAATCAGAAGAACCTCTCCTACAACATATATTTAAGTAGCTTTAAAATCAGTGAGATGTAACTTTTTTATGCAGTTTTATTCTTTTTATATTGCACATCTCATGTTTGATATAAATTCAAAATTTATATGGACCAGTTTTTTAAATAAATACTGTTTATGTTTATTTATTTTTAATGCACATGTATTTATTAACATTTTTGCAAAATGAGTATAAAAACAAAATGAAACAAACAGCAAAATTGATTTACAATATATTGACAGCTAGAAAGTTATATAAGCGAGATCAAGCTGAAGCAAACAGAGATACTCGATTACAAGAAGCGTTTAGCAGACTCCGAGACAAAGTACCGTCAACATCAAAGCTCATTTGAAGCCGTCCGAGCGGAACGAAATCTATGCACCAGAAACCTGGTTGAAACGCAAGAAGAGATACGAGATTTAAAAAGCAAGTTGAAGGTTACAAGCCAGCAGATTGAACAATTGAAGGAAGACATTGCAATAAAGGAAGCCAATCTTGTCAAAGAGGAATTCTGTAAGCTATTTCAATTTAACACCTTCAAATTCAATAGCAATTGTTTCATTTTAACTATTAATCTGTTTACTAATTTTAGATATAATTATTATACTAAATTTAAGATATACAGGGTGTCTGAGACTACCCGTACATTCCTTTTATCTTTGCAGGGTAAAGTCAAAACAAAAATATGTTCAAAAAAAAGTTGTATGGTCTGAGGAGGGGGCAAATAATGGTAGAATCAAATTTCGAAAAAATCGATTTTTTAAGATCACACAGAGGTTACCGCCATTATTTTAAATGGAATTATATAATTTTTTTTACATAATATGATTCTTCTAGTTATTCTGCATATAAAAGTATTAAGGTAGAATTATAAAAAAATTAATAGTTTATGAAATATTTTATACTTTGTTTTGGCATATTTTGACATAAAATATAAAATATCTTGTAAACTATTCATTTTTTGGTAACTGTACCTTAATTCCTTGTAATCCTTTGTAATTCATGTTATCAAAAATAAAAAATATGACAACTATTTTAAATTGATTTACAACAGATAAATTCATGATTTAGAATGTTGATGGAAACTTTGCCGGTTTGTAACAGTAATGTCACCAGAAGTTACAAAGGATTAAAAAAATGGCTTTAACCTCTGTGTGACCTTAAAAAATCAATTTTTTCGAAATTTGATTCTACCATTATTTGCCTCCCTTCAGACCATACAACTTTTGTCTGAACATATTTTTATTTCAACCTTACCCTGCAAAGATAAAAGGGGTGTACGAGTGGTCTCAGATACCCTGTATAATAAAAATGTTATTTGTTATTTTTTAATCTTCTATTATTATTTATCAGGATTGTCTATTTTATCATATTTATATAAAGAAAACATATACATACATATGTTGTAACTTTATATCTATTGCTCTATTTTTTGCTTTCTCATAGAAGAAGCTTTGTTTTCATAAAACTCGTATACGGACTTTTAATCGCATATAAAGCTAGGTCTAATCAACCAAATTTTAAAGAATTATATATGAAATAGAAAAGACCAAAGAAAAAATTGTTTTCTTAGTTTTCATTTGATATAATATTTTTTATTTAATTTTTTACTACAGTCAAATAAATAATATAGACGTAAAGCAAATAAAAAAGTATTGTATTTCTATATTTTATTTTTATTAATATTTATATAACTTCTCACAAAAATTAGAAGAACACTTAATTTTTCTCAGAAAACTAACTTTTAAGTCCGTGCTACGCGCGGAAGTACATCATATAGTTCAGTGCCTATATGTCAATCAAATAAAAAATTAATATCAAATCAACTCAAGCATCCTAAGTATGAACATTTAGACGCAACAAACTTATCTTAAAATTATTTAGGGTAACTCCGGTATATGTATATACCGCATTTAAGGAAAACTTAAGACATATAAAACTTTAAAAAATTATACCAGTTTCCAAAAAATTGGTCCATTAATGAAAAATTAAACCAATTGTTGTCATCCCTAAAAAATTCGAAAAATTTTAGCACCAGTTTCAAGAAAATTGATACATTAATAAAAAATTAAACCCATCCCCAAAAAATTAAAAAAATTTTAGCACCAGTTTCAAGAAAATCGGTCCATTAATGAATGAGTAGTTCACGGTTGGACATTAGATACTTATTATTACTATTATTTCCCGAAAAATTACGTATTATTTTCCGAAAAGTTAGAAAAATTTCGGAACCGGTTTCCCAAAAAACGGTAACGAAAAATAATACATTACCAACATCCCTGGAAAATTCTACCCTTATTTCATATACTAGACACCACAGACGCGCGCTATTTAACTTTAATATTATGCTATTACTATTACACTATTAACTTCTTGATACACACAACTGTCAAAATATACGATGACAGCTGCAAATGAAGTAAGCGCAGCGAGAGAACCAATTGGCATCACGGAAAAACGGCAACAATAAACTTCGAGATATGCGAGTATCGACTTAACATGACTTTTTTTAGAAAGGAACATTACTTTTTTTTATACTAGCTGGTTACCCGGGCTTTGCCCGGGAGTCGTTTTTCTTCAAACGACTTTATTTGTGTTTCAATATCCTTAATCGAAAAAAATTCCTTTAACTACCAGTTCGGATATCGATTCCCAAAAAGATCGGTAACGAAAAATTATACACTTTATAGCACTTCTCGAGAAATTCTACCCCTGTTTCATATACAATTCTTTAAAATTCAGTAAATTAATTCCCGAAAAATTGAAAAAATTTCTGATACCGGTTTCCAAATAGATCGGTAACGAAAAATTATACATTTTATGACACTCTCCGGAAAATTTTACCCCTATTTTATATACAATTCTTTGAAATTGGGTCAATTAATTCTCGTAAAATTTGAAAAAATTTCGGAACCGGTTTCCAAAATGATCGGTAATGAAAAATTAACGACGACATTTTCATCCCCGGAAAATTCTACCCTTATTTCATATACTTTTGGTAAAAATTTGGTCCACTAACGAATGAGTAGTTCGCGTACAGACAGACAGACGGACGGTACTTATATATGGAGGGGTAAAAGTCATAGTGGTGTAAGTCAATTTTTTTTTAAATTTTTTCTCGCGTGCATAGATGCAATCTATACAATATATAAATTGCATCTATGCACACGAAAAAATATGTTTAAAAATTTGACTTACACCACTGTGGTTTTTACCCCTCCATATATAGATAAGATAATTCCATAAAATTCGGTCCGTTAACGAATGAGTAGTTCGCCGTCAGACAGACAAACAGACGTCAGGTACTTATAATAATAGATAGGCAAAATTCAAGCAGCTGTAACTTCGTTAAAAGTAAACAGAATTTAAGTAAAAAAAAAAAATTTAAGTTTTAAATCTCTACTTTCGAAAGGTCACTATTATTTTTTAGTTTCTGTAAATTTTGTAATTTTTACATATAGAAAACTATGAACTGAACAAAATAGAACATTTTCTTCTCACTTTGTGAGCCTGTCACGTGCACAAAAAAAATCTACGAAAATTTTCAATTTTTTAACATGAAAACTTGAAGTTTTCCCTACAAAATCTTTTTTTATGTTTCTATGATTTTTTGTTATCGAGTTATTGCGGGTTGAATAAGAAATGAGCATTTTAGCTTTGATTGCTCATAACTCCATTAAACATTATTACACTGCAATTTAAAAAGCAGATTCTTAAAGTTGAAACTTTGCTCTATCAAATAGTATAATTGCCAAATGTTTTTAAAAAACATGTAGACATGATGCAAATGGATGAAAATAATGTAAAAATGAGCGATTTTTCTCTTTTTTATTTTGACTCAGAAAACAATTGTGCAGAACAACAACAAAAATTTATTCTTTACGTTCTTTTATACTTTTAAGTACCCTGCACTTAAAAAAATTTGCCAAATAGCTATGAAATTTTTTTCGTGGTGCCCACTATGGTTTTATGAGGCAAAAGATTGACGAAAGATTGTGAAATTGCTTAAGAACGTTCTGGACGCACCGTCCCAACCAAAAGTATGCAAAAAATATTAAAAATACCAATATTAATTCTCCAGGGATCCAAAAAATGTATATAACTAGTTACGGCACATCTAATAGAATGTAAAAGACGTAGATTTAGTGACTGTAAATAACTGTTACTACTATTTTTTTTTTAATGAAACTTTTTTAGGGGTAGTGAGTTCGATTCGCGACACGAAAAAGCGTCACGAATTTTGCGACACGAAAAATGTAACGAAAATTCGACCAATAGACGTACGGCATTGGCGAGACGGCTCCTTCTTTTGGCACGGTACTAAGTTCGGTTTTGCGACACGAAAAAGCGACACGAATTTTGGGAAACAAAAAGTGTAATGAAAATTTGACCAATAGGCGTACGGCATTGGCGAGACGGCTCCTTTTTTTGAAGTAAAACTTTTTTAGGCGCGGTAGTGAGTTCGATTTTGCTACACGAAAAAGCGTCACAAACTTTGCGACACGAAAAGTGTACCGAAAATTCGACCAATAAGCGTACGAAATAAAACTTCTTTGGCATGGTAGTAAGTCTAATTTTGCGACTCAAAAACGCGTCACGAAAATTCGATTAGGCACTGACGAGACGAATATAGTGAGAACTGCGTGTAATACATTTTCGAGTTGCGGACGGCTGCGTGGAGTGACTACTTAATTCCGTTGTATTGTTTTTGTATTAATTTCAGAAAAGTTATGGCAAAGCCTTGCCTTCAAAAGTTTCACTTCTAACGCGCGTGGTAACCACGCGTTTATTTTTTTCAAAAAAAAAATTGAAAAAATTTGTAAATTGCTTCAAATTTTCTTGTTATATTTTGGTTTGTTAATAATCTACTTGTGTGTAAAATATCATTATATTGATAGCATTTTTTAATGTTCACACTTTTTTGTGTAAAACGCTATGTAAAACAAATATTAAAAAACTGATAACTTTTTATCTAAATTGTAAATCAATTTGAAATTTGGCCTCAAACTTTGAAAGAGAATACAGAATATGATATTAAATTTTCATTAACTTCATAGCTTTGACAAACTATTCAGAACATCCTTGAAGAGGGTATACAAAATTGAGGTTTTGGGAACTGTTAAGGGAACGAATAAATCTTACAATAAAACTCCCAAAACTTAATTTTTTTTATGTATTTTGAGTCTTTTCAGATAATGGCTCAAGATTTTGACTCAAAGTACGTAAGAAAACGTAAGAAAATAACGTTTAGGGATTTAAACGCTTTTACATTTTTTCTCATTTTCCTTTACTTTCCACGTTTTCCTCGCTACAGACGTAATTTTTATGGTCATTTTCGGATTTATCAACTCAAAATACATGAGAAAACGTAAAAAATTACGTTTGGGGGTTTAAATAATTTCACGTTTTTTTCGCATTTTTCTCCATTTTCGACGTTTACTCCGCTACAGACGTAATTTTTGTAGCTATTTTCGGATTTTACGACTTAAATACGTAAGAATACGTGAGATTTATTCGTTTTTCTAACAGTTCCTAAAACCTCAATTTTGCATATACCCCTTAAGGATGTTTTATATAGTTAGGCAAAATGTAACGAAGTTGATGAAAATTTAATATCATATTCTGTATACTCTTTCAAAGTTCAGGGCCAAATTTCAAATTGATTCACAATTTAGATAAAAAGTTATCAATTCTTGAAAATCCGTTTTATAAAGGGTTTTACAGAGAAAAGTGTAAATATTAAAAAATGTAATATAATAATATTTTACACACAAGCAGATCAACAAACAAAAATATAGCAACAAAATTTGAAACGATTTACAACAATTTTTTTTTGAAATTGTTTTTTTGATAAAAATAGTAGTAACAGTTATTTACATTTACTAAATCTACGTCTTTTACATTCTATTAGATGTTCCGTAACTATTTATATACATTTTTTTGTCTTCGGATCCCTGGAGAATTAATATCAGAGTTTTTAATATTTCCTGCATACTTTTGGTTGGGACTGTACCTATAAAACATCCTCAAGCAATTTCACAATCTTTTGTACATTTTGCGGCGAAACTTCCGAAAACGTCCATGCTCAGATTTAGGTCAAACTTTGTAAATAGGTTCCTTTTAGAAAAAAAACATACCAAAAGAATTTTTTGCGACTCCAAAGTTTAACAACTTTTACATATTTTTTCACATCTTTTCCTTATGTCCTATGTATTATTGTAGTCTATCATTATTTGTGTTAAACAACCAAATAAAACCAAAGAAATAATGTTAAAATGAATGAAATAATGTTTAAATTAATACATTAATTTATTTAAATAAGAAATAGCCACTCAATTGTCATTTGGCGATTACTTAATTTTTTGGCCAAAAAGAATCATTTAAATGGTTATTCGAAAAACACGTTTGCACACAGCTCTTGTCGTGAGCGAACTAACTTAGTATATTACAAACCAAAACAGCTCTCAAGTAATGTAAACAACCATAAAGTCATGCCCGTCCAAGTCATAACATAAACATCATTGGCGAAATTTCAAAAAATCAGAAAAGTTTTAAACTCATGTGACAACTCGTCTTGCGTGAAAAGTGTATGCGTGGAGGCAGTAGGTTCCGCCCCCTGCGGGAGGCTCCACTATTGTTAAACTAAACACATAGTATGCCTTCAAAGTACATGTGTGGGCTTTCCACGCGTGGAAAGTTGTAAACCCATGTGACATCTCGTTTCGCGTGGAAAGTGTATGCGTGGAGGCAGTAAGTTCCGCCCCCCTGCGGGGGCCCTTATGAAAAAGTACACTCAACTTTGATGGTTAACATCCTTTGAGTGTTAACTCTCAAATTTGGGCGTAAGTTTAGTGTTTGTTGTCAAAGTTAAGTGTCAACACTTAAATTTAGGTGTAGATTGAGTGTTGACCATTAAGGTTTAGGTAAGTTGTGGGTTTAATCCTCAATGATGAGTGTATATTAGAAGTTTATTCTCAATAATAAGTGTAGATTGGGGATTAAGCCTCAATGTTTAGTGTAGGTTGGAGATTGATCCTCATCGTTTGATGTTGGTTTGGTGTTAATGTTCTATATTGATTTAATCAGTGTCGCAATGCAACAATCCCTTTATCGTTGGGTGTCATTTAAATGTTATTGTGTTAATCTTCGTTAAGTGTCAATTGACGGCTTGGTTTAGTGGAAAAGTGTTTCAGATAAAAGTTGAAAAGTTCGAAGGGGGCCAATAAACGATCTTATTGGATTTTGGATTCAGAGCCTGTATTGAGCCCAAAAAGGTCTAACATAAGTCAAATTTTTTAAATAAAAATCCCTATTTTTTATTGTACCATCTTTCTTTATTAATTAATTTGGACAACTTTTGTTTGAAAAATTTGTTTATTTGCTTAATACTTTTTGAGATATTCAAGGAAAACTCGGTAACTTTTTTAATATTTAGCTTGTGATATTTTGATGATTGTTTGCCAGAGAAAAAAGTGGTACAGAGGACTTTTTAACTTAATTTTATTTAAAAAATGTGCCGTTGCAATAGTATACTCCAATTTTTTTTATATTTGTGTATGCATTTTTTTGAAGTGTTTACAAATATTTGAAAAAATTGGAGTGCTATTGTAATAGCACATTCTTAAGACAAAATTAAGTCAAAAAGTCCTCTATACCACTTTTTCCTCTGGCAAACAATTATCAAGATAAGCTAAATATTGAAAAAGTTAAGTTTTCCTTGAATATCTCAAAAAGTATTGGGCAAATAAAATATGTTTCAGACAAAAGTTGTTCAAATTTATTAGTGGAGAAAAATGATACAATACAAAATAGGGGTTTTTGACTTAGGCTTAATATACAGGTCCCGGACCCAAAATCTAATAAAATCGTCTACTGCGGTTTCCTTCAAACCCTTCAACTTTTATCTAAAACACTTTTTTAATAAACCAATACTTTCTGAGATAATTGGTGGAAATAATTGGCACACGAAATAAAACTTTATTATATATACAGGGTGGCCCATTATATGTATATGTTACGGGCAAAGTCCGCATGGTGTGCAGTGTCGGCATTGCCCGGGCAATGTCAGCATTGCACAACACGACTGGGCAAAGTAGTTTATTAGCGGACATTGCCCGGTTTGTTGTGGGCAAAGTTAACACTGCCCATCCAGCGATGGCAATGTCAGCAACGATTATCACATTGCAAACTTTGCTCGGTTCCAAGTGGGCAATGTCGACAATGCTAAATCTCCGTGGGCTAAGCTGCGCTAAATGTCCGTCCATTTAGCCAATTTGAAACTAGTGTACAAAATAAAAACTAGAATAAAATAAATAAAGCGCGCTAAAATCATACGTGAAGTCGCAGGCACGTGCAATAATGTTAGGCTTGTTAAAATTTTCGCATCTAACTTATAATAAAATAGAATTAATAGATTTTTTAATTCAGCATGGCGTATTAGCAAATACAATTAAGTGTAGTCAGTGCAATAACGATATAAAAATTAATAAAGATACATTAACATATCGATGTAGAAGACGATATTACATAAAAAATATACATAAAAAACGTGTCTGCAAACAGTGCGATTTTTACAAAAGTGCGAAAACTGGTACTTGGTTCCAATCGTTATCGCACTGACTACACTTAATTGTATTTAAAAACAGCAAATTGACTCCATGATAAATTAAAAAATTTAATAATTCTATTTTATTAGAATAATAAATCACTTACATATCACTTACAATTATAAAGCAGGGCATACATACGTGTGTGCCCTGCTTTAACGAAAATCACAACTTCTATAAAGCAGGACATACACCCGTGTGTGTGTGCCCTGCTTTAACGAAAATCATTAAACAACTAAATAAACTTTTAAAACGCGTCAACTAACCTATATAGGTTAGTGACGCGCTTTAAACAGTTAAATATTTTTAAAGCGTGTCACTAACCTACATAGGCTAGTTGACGCGCTTTAAACACTTAAATACTTTTAAAGCGCGTCAACTAACTTATGTAGGTTAGTGACGCGCTTTAAATAGTTAAATACAAATTTTTTGCTTTAATGAAAATCACAACTTCAAAATAATACATTCAATTTTATTTATTTATTGGAATGCCATTAAGATCTAACATTTCTCTATCTAAAAAGTTGTAACTGTACACACGGCTGCGAAAAATTATCTAGACTACTACGGACTCCGTGGGCAATGTCAACAATGGTAAATCTTCGTGGATTAAGCTGCGCTAAATGGACGGACATTTAGCGCAGCTTAGCCCACGGAGATTTAGCATTGTCGACATTGCCCACTTGGAACCGAGCAAAGTCCGCAATGTGATAATCGTTGCTGACATTGCCATCGCTGGATGGGCAGTGTTAACTTTGCCCACATCAAACCGGGCAATATCCGCTAATAAACTACTTTGCCCAGTCGTGTTGTGCAATGCTGACATTGCCTGAGCAATGCCGACACTGCACACCATGCGGACTTTGCCCGTAACATATATGTAGTGTTGCGTGCGTGCCGCCCGGTATGCTCGATCTCCGAGCGTGCAACGACAGTCTTCCGTCAAGATGCAAAACGTCCTTCATAGTAACGAGCTATATTGATTTTATTGATTTAATAAAACAGCTGTGGGATTTTGTCTTGAGCTGCTGGACCGTTCGGACGTGAGTCCGCGCTCTCAACATCTTTCGTTGCGTTTGCCGCGTCGCTCGTTCACACACACTCGTGCACTCACGACGCTCGCGGAAATAAGGAGACACCGCCGTTATAAGAGAACACTCTTATTGTTTATTCAAACGTCGCGATACAGGAGAGCGCGGACTCACGTCCGAACGGTTCAGCAGCTCAAGATAAAATCCCACAGCTGTTTTATTAAATCAATAAAATCAATATAGCTCATTACTATGAAAGGCGTTTCGCATCTTGACGGAAGACTGTCGTTGCACGCTTCAGCTCGGAGATCGAGCATACCGGGCGGCACGCACGCAACACTGCCCCCCTTCTTCAGATTGTCGTCCCGACAATCAGGGAGGCAGTTTGCAACAAATTCCCTGGAAGGCCGGTGTCTGGAAGGTTTCCTGCCCTTCTCGTTCTGCTGCAACGAGTTACCGGGTCCGTCCTTCCCAGCCTCCACAACAGGTCCTCTCCAATCGTGCGATTCTAGGGTACCAGGACGGGCCTCCTGTCCTACTTTGGGCTGCTTCCACAGGTCACCGGGCGCCGTCCTCTTCCGTCCCAACCGCACTCCGGAGCTTCTTCTTCTCATAGAGCTGGCCAGGCTCTACGACGAAGATCCTGCTTGACCCCTGATTCCTGCCGTCGGTGCTCCTCTTCCCTCTTGAGCTTTGCGCGCTTGGGTCTTCTTTCTTCAGAGGAGGAAAACTTCCGTGGACCCATCACTCTAAGAGCACTTTGTCCCCTGCCTCGGTATTCGCCCTCAGTCTCACGGAAAAACCACGGTCAAAAACCGTGAGAGAGGCAGTCCAGAAAGGTTTCCCAGGATAAAACTGCAATTTCCCTGCCGCCATGCCTTATCCGTTTGATGTTAATATCTGAAACAAAACATTAGAAACGCAGAAAAATTGAACAAAAACTAATTAGTAACTTCTTTAAAATAATTAAAGTACGGGCTCAGACTCATATCCCGAGAAACTATTTTGATCAATAAAACCGAGCGTCTTTGAACGCTCGATCGCTATTCTAAGCGACGTTACTCCCTCAACTTGAAGGGTGCGCTTTACAAAGCCGTCGGACAACGCAGCAACAAATTGAGAGCTCGCAATTTTATCGCGAACTTCGTGAGAGCATTCAGGATACGCTTTCTGCGATAACTTCTCTAAATCCGCGCCCAATGCTGCGAAATCTTCACCCGGACGCTGTTTCCGATTTGTAAAATGTAGATAATAATTTTGAGCAAGTTTGCTTTCTCCAAAACGCAACTCTAACTTCGCTTTTAACTCTGCGAAAGAGAGGGACTCAATCCCGTCGGCGTACGTATCAAGTAACGAACGCGCTTTCCCCCGTAAGCACGACGCCAAAACAACCGCTTTTTCCGTCTCACTCCATTTATTCGCAACGACAATTAGCGAGAATTGTGAAAGAAACTCGTGTAACGGCGCCGTCCCGTCGTACGTATCGGGCTTTAACTTAACCCCGCGAGAAATTCTGTCTCCGGACGCGTCTACACCCGCGCCCGTCACTCGCACCGCGTCACTCGCGTTTTTGCCCGAAGGAAAATTATTGGAGGAACTTAGCTGTGAAATCTTCTCCCGAATATGATGAAGCTCGTCATCCCGCTGCCGCAACAACGCTGCGTGCTCCTCGCGCATCTGCCGCATCTCTTGCAGCATCGCCCGTAGGATCTCCGCCTCCGCTGAGAGCTGAGGGGCGCTCGGGCCGGCTCGTTGAATCTCCGTCTCCGCCTCGAGCTGTGGGACTCTCGGCCTCGGGGTCCCCA
This sequence comes from Temnothorax unifasciatus, assembly GCA_030770225.1. Classification (NCBI taxonomy): domain Eukaryota; kingdom Metazoa; phylum Arthropoda; class Insecta; order Hymenoptera; family Formicidae; genus Temnothorax; species Temnothorax unifasciatus. The sequence goes on along the minus strand of JASTWK010000193.1, from coordinate 130,908 downwards.
TCCGCGCTCTCTTTCTCAACGTGGGAACTGGCTCGGTGCTCGCCATCAAGTTTCGTACGTCCGCTCTCGCTCGTCCGATCCTGGACGAGCCCCCAAAATGTTGCGTTCGCCGCGTCGCTCGTTCACACACACTCGCGCACTCACGACGCTCGCGGAAATAAGGAGACACCGCCGTTATAAGAGAACAATCTTATTGTTTATTCAAACGTCGCGATACAGGAGAGCGCGGACTCACGTCCGAACGGTCCAGTAGCTCAAGACAAAATCCCACAGCTGTTTTATTAAATCAATAAAATCAATAAAATCAATATAGCTCGTTACTATAAAGGACGTTTCGCATTTTAACGGAAGACCGTCGTTGCACGCTTCAGCTCGGAGATTGAGCATACCGGGCGGCACGCACGCAACAATATAAATCTTTGCATAGTGTGTCGTGATGTTCTCTTTTGCGGGTATGTATTATCGGCGGAAGCAAATTAAGAACATTTAAATATGGGGTTTATTTTCTTTGGGTGTTACTTTCATTTGAGAGTTCATATTTTTAGAGTTTATACCGTCATTTTTAAGGATTAATCATTAGGGTAACTTGGGGGAATATGCCACACTTAAAATAAATATGATTTTTTTCCCATTTCTCTTTCTTTTTGAGGTATCTTTGCATACTGGTCTTCTTTTTCCTTCTTTTATCTGTTATTTATATATGGTTTTAATGAAATATTTTGATTGTTTACTATTAAAAAGAAAGAAATACAAAAGTGTTGCAAAAGTGGCATATTACCCCCACGCGGGGGTAATATGCCACTTTGCAACACTTTTGTATTTCTTTCTTTTACCACCACGCGGGGGTAATATGCCACTTTGCAACACTTTTGTATTTCTTTCTTTTTAATAGTAAACAATCAAAATATTTCATTAAAACCATATATAAATAACAGATAAAAGAAGGAAAAAGAAGACCAGTATGCAAAGATACCTCAAAAAGAAAGAGAAATAGGAAAAAAATCATATTTTTCTTAAGTGTGCACAGCTCCAGGAATAATTTTAACTCGTTCGAAATTATTGGTCAAAATCACAATATTGCAGCCAGCTGCATACGCGGTGAAGGATATTACCTCGACGCCGACGGAGCCGACCGCGTAGCAGCGATCGCCCGCATTAAAGCCCTATGTATAGAGGTTAGATTGACATGTGGAGTGTGGACTGTGCGTGTGTCTTGCGTTTTGCAAACTGCGGCCTATGTAGACCGGGCTTTAGGCGCCGCTCAGTATCCTAATGACAAAAATTCATGATACCGGGACGTACCGCAGTACCGCACGCGTCGCACACACACATGCGAGACGTTAGATCATCGTCCGGCGGCCGCGAGCCGCCGTTCCCGTTCTCGCGTTCGTTGTATCGAAACCCGTATCCGAGGATGCCCGCGTCGACGACGACGTCCGGGTGTCGCACGGCCTCTCCAACAACTCCGGCCTCGTCGGGCTGAGACTCCGCAATCCCCGAACTCCCGCAGGACGCGTCACGCGCCTCAGATCGACGCGACAGTATCCTGCTAGTAGGTTAGGAAGCAGTAAACAGTACTGGCATTTTACCCCTATCTAAGTAGTGGCATATTCCCCCAAGATGCAGTTTTATATTAAAATGAGCCTGTATTATACAATTGCCAGTAAAACGAATCGGCGACGTACTGAATACTTTCATCCTAACCAATATTAATAAGACGACAAGCTGATCGAGTTAAAAATAGTGTAATGCTTGAAGAATATCTTATATAATACACTAAGAAAATCCTAAAAAGCACGTTGTTATACTTGTCATACTGTATTTACCCCATAAAAACTATAATACTGACAGGAAGTAAATAAAACTTGGGCAAAACGTCAGATATAATATTTTTAACAATTTCACAGTATTTACAATAATGCTCTTAGCCGTATCTTTGTTAAACATAACGAGTGGCATATTCCCCACACTGGCATATTCCCCCCAGTTACCCTAACTATCACTTAAAGGTTAACTATCACTTGAAGGTTAACCATCATCCAAAGAAAAACCCTTAAAGTTGAGTGTCATTTCGGACCACCAATTGAAGGTTAACTTTCAAATGATGATTAACCTTCAATTGGTGGTCCGAAATCACACCCAACTTTAAGGGTTTTTTTTTGGTGTTTTTTTAACGGTTAACACCAAAAGTTGAGTGTATTTTTCCATAAGGGTATACCGTCATTTTTAAGGATTAATCATTAATTGAAGATTAACCATTAATTAAAGGTTAGGGGGAAGTGGGGCACATTGATACAGTTTTTTCAAGAGTTAAATAAATAACTTTGCAGATAGATTAAAATAAATGTAATAGCTTAAATTTAAAGGCTTGTCCTTCTACTTACGTGTTATGATTGCCTTTTTGCTGTAGGTTAATAACACAACTCTACAAAAAAGAATTTGTTTCTTGTGCTTGGATTCATTTCATGATTTTCCTATTCTTCATGCACCAAAATAAAGGAAAAATATCAATATCCCCTTTAAAGTTTGCTTTTGTAGCCAGGAGAACGTTTGTACGATATTTTAAAAAATCTATTATTTTAATTTTTATCTGTTAAAAAATCAAAACAAATATATTTGTATAGTATTTTTATTAACTTTACTTATTATATTAGCTTACAAAATAATGGAAAAAAGTTCAAAAGTGAACCCTGTTACTCTTTCTTTTATGTTCATGAGTACTTTCTCTTATTAAACCCTATGCCATGGGTTGCAGGATGTCTCTGAAAGTGCATATGCTACATGCTCATTTAGATAAATTTAAAAACAACATAGCGTACTCAGAAGAACAAGGAGAACGTTTTCATCAAGACGTTATGGACTTCGAACGCCGTTATCAAGGCCAATATAATGAAAATATGATGGGAGACTATATTTGGGGTTTAATAAGAGAAAGTACTCACGTACATAAAAGAAAGAGTAACAGGGTTCAATTTTGAACTTTTTTCCATTATTTTGTAAGCTAATATAATAGTTAAAGTTAATAAAAATAATATACAAATATATTTGTTTTGGTTTTTTAACAGATAAAAATTAAAATTATAGATTTTTTAAAATATCGTACAAACGTTCTTCTGGCTACAAAAGCAAACTTTTTTGTGAAATATAAATTTTTTCGGATGACTGTCGATAAACCTATCGTAATTGCATACCCTAATTTCAAACGCAAAATTCATGTTGACTTGTGTAATAAGAAATGTTATAACATTTTTTGTAAAAAATGAAATTCGTATCAATGTGCCCCATATGCGGGGTACAATGATACGGGCATGATGGGGCACTGCTTCTTAATGGTCTATATTAATATTATTCAGAATTAAATTGGATTATTATTAAAACAAGCTATGTTTATTGTATAGAGATATAGAGATATTTATTTATATGGAAATAACAATTTTTCGGCATCTTCATCAATATAGATTCTATCGGTTTTTTTGGTACGTTCTTACCATTTTCGTCTAAAATAAAATAAAAATATCTTACTTAATACTATAAATACACATTGATACTACATAGATACATATTGATGTATCAAAGTGCTCTACGAGTCAGTGTACGAATCTGCCCCACAGCGTCATACATAATAAAATATATTCTCAGCCGAAAATAATACAAAGTCATGTCAATATTTTCGACAAATTAGTAAGAGATATACTGTTTCTTACTTTTGACGAAATATTTATTTAGTATTAATCAGATTAATGTGAAAAATCACGCTTCAAAGACTTTTGAAAATATTTACCTGAGAATACGCAAAACACGTTTATACCTGTCATTCATCAAGTGGCTACTGCTCGCGTATGAAATTTGGTTAGATTATTCGTGTATCATAACGCCATATATGCATGGATACGTGACCTTCTTAGATGTTTCTCATGCAGAGATATGTTGACTGTATCAATGTGCCCCATGTATCAATGTGCCCCATTTCCCCCTAACCATTATTTGAAGGTTAACCTTTATTTGAAGGTTAACTATCACTTGAAGGTTAATCATCACTTGAAGGTTAACCATTATCCAAAGAAAAACTCTTAAAGTTGAGTGTGATTTTGGACGCCAATTGAAGGTTAACCTTCAAATGATGGTTAACCTTCAATTAGCGGTCCGAAATCACACTCAACTTTAAAGGTTTTTCTTTGGTGTTTTTTTAACGGTTAACACAAAAAGTTGAGTGTATTTTTCCATAAGGGGGGCTCCACTATTGTTCGCACAAGCTTTAGCCAAGCCTGATGATCTCGTTGAATGCTAAGAATAATTGACAACACATAGCCAAATAAGTCTTTAACTTTCAGTTTGAAAAGTAAGCAATATAAAACCATTCAGAAAAGTACATGACATAAAACAGATAAGTATGCAGTTTAGAATATCAATATACAAGACGATATCTTATTTATAAGATCAAACAATGTTAGAAACAAGGAAAGGTCATTATCTTGGAATTGTTGAGAAGGAGCCCAGAAGGGAGTCCTCATGTGCATGGGCGATAAAAACGGGCGTTTGTGAACGCTTTGATAGTTCTTCTTTCTTTTTAAAACAACTAAGAAAATGTGGGAAAAGATCTGCAACATCTTCGATAGGAAATCAGCTGCACAGGCAACAATGTTACCAAAAAAGTTTCATAACCTCAAATTGAGCTTGGAAGAAAAGGTAAGCGATTATGTGGCACAGGCTCGCAATTTGGCAACACAGCTTGAAGGTGCAGGAGACCGAGAAGTCTCAGACGACATGCTGCAAACGATAATCATTGAATGACTTCCATCTGTAAAATATAGCGGTTTTTTGTTTGGCTGGAATAGTAAACCAAAAGCAGACAAGACATTACTCAATTTAGAAACAGAGCTAATGGCAGCAGAAGAACTCATATCGATTCAGGATGAGGAAATCACAGCAATAACAGCAACTCACAAAGGTAAAGTACAGAAGAAATCTACAGAGAAAGACAATAAAAAGAAGTTTGAAGGTCAATGTTTTTACTGTAAAAAAGTAGGACACAGAAAGTTTGAATGCAGCAAGTTCAAAAATGAGATGAAGAAAGAGAAAACGAAGAAGACAGGTACACGCAATAAGAACACGAAGACTAAACGTACAGATAAAGAAGAAGACAAAACACAGGACGCAGTATTCTTCGCACGTGCTCATGTAGCTGAAGCAAACATCATGGAAGATGAACAATTGTGGCTGGCTGACAGTGGAGCGTCCTACCATATGGCACATGACAAATCAATGTTCGAGAACATGAAGAAAGCTGAAATGTCCTACATTAAATTAGGTGACAAAAGTCGTGTGCCAGTGATAGGAAAAGGCGATGTGAGAGTTGAGGCTAACGTTGACGGTACATGGAAACCGTGTCGCCTAACTAACGTCTTATGTGTGCCTGATCTTCGCACAAGTCTATTCTCATTCTCGCAATGCACGGATTATGATTACAAGATAGAATCTGGGAAATCAGACATAAAAGTAATCAAGAATGGTAAAGTTTATGCAACTGCGAAAAGAAGAAAAAGTATATATGTCATGGCATTCAGAAAACCGGTTGCTGTAGAGGCAAACGCAACAGAACAGAAAATAGATAAACTACAATTGTGGCACGAACGTTTTGGCCACATAGTGTTAACTACAATGCAAAAGCTGGTTAAAAATAATTCCACGATTGATCTCAACAAAGAAGATTTGCAAAAGTTGCAACCCGATTTCCCTCGGTCTCGCTAGCCGAAGGGGCGCGGCTGCAAATTAATCGTCGAACAACCAGACGATAGCTCAGAGAGGCCGACAATATTAAATCTCTTACCGTAATTCCCGTATCTAGGATATTAGGCGATACCTTCTGATTGGGCGCCAGGTGCGATTATAGACGCGCACCACGTCTCGACGATGTCCGTTCGCCCGGCCTCGGCGCAAATTCAGGGCGTAGGTCCGCGTTATAGAGGTGAAGGTGGAGAGGGAACGTAACGCAATCGACACAAAATAAAGATCAGCAATTAAACAATAACGATCAAATGTATTTCATAAAGAGAACCAAATCAAGACGAGAGCTCACGACCTGACATCGCTCAGGTGACCGGTAGCAACGCGGGGGCCGAAACGGCAACGAATGTCCGCGCAAAGTACATGAGTTTCACGCTTGCGAGATCCTCTTCTCGAAGCATAGATAATCCCGATGCGCCAAGCGCAATACGCAAACAATCCCGGTGCGTCAAGCGCAATACGCAATATCCCGATTCACATTTACCGTCGCGCCACCCAGTACATCAGTGCGCTCGCGGGTCCTCCCCTGAGCGAGCGCGGCGATACTCGCTCGCATCCACGACGCAAAATATCCGCGAAGCTCTCGGTCTCTCGAGACGCACGATACTTCCCCGCGCACGGCAAACGTCCACGCGCCCGTAGGCGCAACGCGACAATATTAACCACAAGCACCGAACACGCCACAATCTCAATTCCGAATCTCGAATATATAGCACCGAATACACAATCCCGAATACGAATAGCAAACACGAATTGACTGTCGACCGCCAGCGGGGTATCGAGGAGGGCCTTCTATAATGCTCTCGGCTACGATCTCGGCCGGCCACGTGCCCGCGACTTCCGGTTAATGTTCGCGGCAAGCTAACCGGCACCCGCGACGACGGGAGCCGGTATCCACAATGTACGCGGTATTCTAAACGGTATGAATCGACTGCCGGGTCGCGACCGAGATCGAGCCCTTGCCTACGTGGTAGCACCGAAGTGGAGATCTTACAGTTTCTGCGGCTCACTGCTGCTCGGCGGTGTCGGGACGCTCGTCCTGGGATGGCTCCTCGCTCGCGGCTCGATCGACAGTGAGGAGTGGTCCCTTTGGCGGGACCGCGACGGGCCCCCGCACGCGCGCCCTCAAGCTCGCAGGTTTTCCGCCCCGCCGATTGGTCGTGTGTGTCGCCCTGCTCGCGACACTGCGGACGATTTTCGCCGTTTCCCGCGGCCCATTCGAATCGGCTGCTATGTTACGTGGGCCTCTTGCGGTTTCCCGCCCGGCTGGCCAGGCCGCGGCGTCGCCGCTCGGCCCTTTGGGCGCCGCGGGGTGAAGTGGGTGGGCCGTCCACCCGCGCTGCAGTCGCGGTGGTGCGCCCCTGGTCATGCTGCGGCGGGGCCGTGTTGCTGTGCGAGGCATTCCCGGCGCTACTCCAGCGGCCCGCCCGTCGGGCGACCACTCCGCCGCAAGTCCTCCGAGCGCCCGTCGTTCCCTCGTCGCGACTCTCGTCGTTACAAACGGTCAGTGATCCCACGCTCCGGCACCACCTGTCAACCCTACGGGACTTAAACTAGAAAAAGGTTAGTTAGCGCAAGCGGCCCTTCCTCGACTCGGGCCGAGGCGCCATCCCCGGCGCCTCCCCTCGGCCGAGCTACCGTCTGGGTGGAGGACGGGACAAATGTCACGTCACAAAGTTTAAGTGCAAAGCATGCATTTTCGCAAAATTGAAGCGGAAAACGTTCAAGGCTCGAGAAGAAAAGCAGTATAAACCAGGAGAGATGATTCACTCGGATGTGTGCGGACCTTTTCAGACAGAGTCGTACAACGGTGCTAGATACTACGTTGTATTCAAGGATGATGCCAGTGAGTATAAATGTATCTATGCAATTAAAAGTAAAGCTGATGTATTTGAAAAATTTGTTCAGTATGCCAATATAATACGTAATCGTTTTAAGCGAGATATTAAGGTAATAAAAACGGACAACGGACGAAAATACATCAATGAACAGTTCAAAAGGTTCGTTAAAGCACGTGGCATGGAACACCAGACGTTTGCTTCATATAATCCAGAGCAGAACGGCAAGTCGGAGAGGGATATTCAAACGATTAACAAAATGATCAGATCAATGATCTACGGTCGACATCTTCCTAAATATTTGTGGTCCGAAGCTGTTAATATGGCTGCATACATTCTGAAGATCGGCAACGAGCAAGAGTAATAAATCACCGTTCGAGAGATGGACCGGCAAGAAAGCAAACCTATCATGGACTAAAGTATTTGGCTGCGTTGCTTACACGCTTACCGAATCATCAAAGACGGAAACTTGATTCCAGGGCGAAAAAGATGATCTTTGTGGGTTATCAAGGAAACTCTAGTAACTGCAGGTTGTTTAAGTTTAAGCCAAAAACACGCAAGATTACTGTCGCAGCTAGCGTAAGATTTGATGAAGAGATGACCTTCTACACATTCCCAAAGACAGTGGGAGCAAAAGAAGAAACGCATCTGTTTATTCGTCTGGAAGATGATAACTCGGAAGATATATCGGATCAGAAAGCAGAAGCAGTTAAAAGTATTAGCAATGATGATACTGATGAAGAAAAAGTACCAGAAAGGGAAACTATTAATAACCGCAATGAAGAGACGAGAGTACTACGTGATCGTAAGAAGATTAGAAGACCTGAAAAGCTTAGCTATCCGCAAGTAAATATAGCCGAGGCCGAACCAACGACTTTTGAAGAGGCATTACGCAGTTTAGAGACCAAGACAATGGGAGAAAGCAATCCAGGAGGAGCTTTCTGCACATCAAAAGAACGAGACATGGTTCAGCTCACCGAAACCTGAGAACAAGAAGGTTATTACTTGTAAATGGATATTCAGGAAGAAAGTGACGCCAGGTGAACCAGATAGGTATAAAGCTCGACTAGTGGCTCGAGGCTTTACGCAGCGGCATGGAGTTGATTATACAGATACCTACGCTCCAGTAGTACGTTACAAAAGTATATGTATGTTATTAGCAATGGCTGCGACAGAAGACTTAGACATGTTGCAGTTTGACGTTAAAACTGCCTTCCTTTATGGCACGTTAGAAGAAGATATTTGGATTGAGCTACCAGAAAGACCTTGGCCAGAAGAAGAACGCATTGTAAAACTCAGCAAGTCACTATATGGACTAAAACAATCTCCACATCGTTGAAATGAGAGCCTTGATGAGGTCTTGAAGAAATATAATTTACAGAGATCAGAAGGCGATGATTGCATATATATTGGCACGGAGACATTGTATCTAGCAGTGTACGTGGACTTGCGGTTTGCAGATCATCGAAGATCTTACGGAAATTCTTACAACAGTTGAATGAAGAATTTGAAATCAAGATATGCAAGCCAAGTTACTTCGTAGGCATCGAAATTGATCGAGATGATAGACAACGGATAATCAAAATCCATCAAGCTGCGTACATCAGAAAACTGATCTACAAGTTTAAGATGACAGAAGCAAAGGGCATCTTTATTCCAGTCGATCCTAACGTGAAGCTATCAAGACGAATGAGTCTATCGAATGATGCAGAGAGAACGTCTATGTCAAGAATTCCATATAGCGAATTAATTGGATCTCTACAATTCCTAGCAAATGTCACTCGATTTGACATTGCGTTCGCCGTGAATATGTTAAGCAGATATTTACAAGATCATGGACCAGGACACTGAACGCAGCAAAACGAGTCCTAAGATATCTAAAGGAAACAATTAACGAAGGGATTTCATTCAATAATATAATGTCAAAACAAGAGTTTGTTTTTCAGATGCTAATTTTGCAGGAGACGAAGATGAACGTTGATCTACCTCTGGGTACATTGCAGTCATGAATGGTGTACCAGTGGCCTGGGCATCTCGTCGACAAAAGATAGTAACTCTATCGACCGCAGAGGCAGAGCTGGTGGCTGTATCACAGGCAGCACAAGAAGTTGAGTGGCTGCAACAAATGCTGACAACTCTTATGGCGTTCAAGAAGAGGAAATGGATCCAATCAAACTAAATTTGGATAATCAAGCAGCAATCCAGTTGAGCGCAAACCAGGCGTTTCATCAACGAACAAAGCACGTGGACATTAAATATAAGTATATACGAAAAGTAGTTGAGTCAGGCAAAGTATTTGTCAAGTATTGTTCAACAGAGGACCAGCTAGCGGATCTGTTAACCAAAGGACTACCGAGACCTCGATTTAATAAATTAAAAGGACTTTTGACAATGTACCTGAGGTCTCAGTGTGAGTGTTGAGAAGGAGCCCAGAAGGGAGTCCTCATATGCATGGGCGATAAAAACGGGCGTTTGTGAACGCTTTGATAGTCCTTCTTTCTTTTCTATATATACATGTCAATCCGCCTTTACACTAGTGTAGGAAATTTAAGGCTGCGGCCGGTATTGGTAGGAGATCGAGGAAAGTAGCGTAGAGGAGCAGTCGTAGAGTAGCAGCCTAAGTGCTAGGCGTGTGAACGAAGAATCCCGAGTTCGAGGCCCGGTAGCTCCGTTAATTTTTCCTGTCTCTTACACTAGCGTCATGTAACATATTTTTTCACACGTTTTGTATTTCACATTAAATATCTGATCTTTAGACAAAACTGTATTACTCACTTATCAACCTAACAACAAAAATAATATATGAAATCAATATTCGAAAGCATTTTCACAATTAAGAATGTTAGCTATTTCTTTCAATATTCATAATCGAATCTTATTTGTAATCCTTATATTCAATATAGGAAGAAAAAGGTATTGTTCAATAATAAAGTTTTATGATAATAGACTGATATCTTAAGTTTGTAAAATATTTAACTAAATAGTAATTTAACTAAACTTCGTTTCGAAGGACGTGTAAATTAATTGAATTGCATTAGTGTATTCCGAATTCATTGGATGAATAAATCTTATTTCAAGTAATCGGTAATAATAATTAGCATTTATGAGGAAAAAACCCGGAAAAATTAGATAATGACCTTGAATTATATAGAAATATTCTTAAACTAAGACATATTTATGCATTAGTAAGTTATCTCTGATCATAGTTCCGAATAATACTAAAAATACATTATAAAACATCTGAATGAATGATTGCAAAATATTATTTAATAAATTAGTAGTAGATATAAAAGGAAAGAAAACGATCTTTTACTATGACTTTAACATGGTAAATCAAAGTTTTAATATTACTAATATTACGACGTACGATAGTATATCGAGATGAAGAAGGAAGTAGCAAATAATATGAAATCGCAAACTGAATATTTAATTCGAACTTCAAATATGTAAGTTATCGTGAAAACTCTATCCATAGATAATTTACGAGACATTACATTATTCATAATTCAATGTAGATTACGCCGGGTCAGTCTCATGAAATAACAGTCAAAAGAGCAATATCCTCACAAAGTATAAATAGTTCCGGAATCATCTTGACGGATTGCAGAAAAGACAGAAAAACATACCTGGAAAATGCAAGACTGTATCCTGGAAACAAAAAAGAGCAGATCCCATCGATCTGTTAACGTTCTAAACGTTCTTAATTGAAATATCAACACGGCAATCGCTGTAAGCAGTCCCGTTAATTAGGTTTGTAGAGCCACGGTAGTATACCGCGTGATTCATACATTTCCGGCATGTCCATACTATTGTATCTTGGCCTAAATCTGAATAGAAAAGGCCAAAGATGAGAATTATTCCCTTATAGCAGGACGAATACGTTCTCAGCCGAAAATGCCCCAAGCTCTACGCACCTGAATATGTGAAAGAAGATCCGAAGGATCAATATGTGGAAGAAAATCCGAAGGATTGCTATGAAAAGGAAGATCCGTAGAATCATTCCTTTGTCGCGCAGGAAGGGTCGGGGTTCCGCCTGATCCGCTACTAGGTATCCTTTAGCGGCACCGATCCGTCCCAACGCGATGCGGTAATTTCACCGTTCCTCACAGGAAAGTCGATTAGATCTCAGCAAAGAAAAAAAATGTCCGAAGGACCGAGCACTCGCACTTAGCACACGCACCACAGATAAAGTGTGTTGAATCAATGATTTTTGCTGCCATAGCAACTCGTGAAGGAAACCGAAGAAGATCAAGACTCGCGCGATCGTACCAATCTCATGAAAACTTTGTATGCATTACATTCGACTTCTCGATATACATCTCGAATACTCGACTCTCTCTCAGTATTTTTTAAACAACTATTATTAAACTAGACGCATAACATGCCTGGGCTTTTCACGCGTGGAAAGCTGTAAAACCACGTGGCACCTCGTTTCGCGTAGAAAATGTATGCGCGGAAACAGCAAGTTAAAAATGTTAAAAAGTTGCTAAACTTTGGAGTCGCTAAAAATCTTTTTGGTATGTCTTTTTTATCTAAAAGGAACCTATTCACAAAGTTTCACTTAAATCGGAGCATTGACGTTTTCGGAAGAACAGCTCATTTTGCCCCATAAAACCATAGTGGGCACCGTGAAAAAAATCTCATAGCTATTTAGCAAATTTTTTTTAGTGCAGGGTAAAGTAAAAGTTTAAAAGTTTAAAAGAACGTAAAAAATAAATTTGTGTTGTTTTGCACAATTGTTTTCTGGGTCAAAATAAAAAAGGAAAAAATTGCTAATTTTTACATTATTTTCATTCATTTGCATCATGTCTACATGTTTTTTTAAACACATTTGGCAATTATATCTTTCGATAGAGCAAAGTTTCAGCTTTAAAAATCTGTTTTTTAAATTCTGGTGCGGATTTTTAACGGAGTTATGAGCAATCAAATTTAAAATGCTCATTTCTTATTCAACCCGCAATAAGACGGTAACAAAAAAATCATAAAAACATTAAAAAAAAATTTGTAGGGAAAACTTCAAGCTTTCACATTGAAAAGTCGAAAAGACCGTAGCCGAATAAGAAGGATCAATATGCCTCCACACGGATCATGCTTATTTTTTGTCTTTTAATTGCTATCAGTGTCATTTACAATTTAGTCAAATATTAGCCCTTAATATTGAACCGTTTTGGTGTAAAAAATAAAAATAAAAATATCAAAAATAATTCATATTTTTTGAATCTTGGAATGGAATCCTACAACAAGTAATTTTCCGGAATCAATTAAATAAATAGGTGCAGGTACTAAAAAAATAATAAAATAAAATAAATTGAAATAATTATAAAAGGAGACTTCTAGAGATATCATTGCCACCTTTGACTAGAGAGGATACGGTCTTAGAGGCGTTCAGGCATAATCCTACGGATGGTAGCTTCGCACCACCGGCCGCTCGACCGAGTGCGTGAACCAAATGTACGAACCTGCGAGAGGAACCTCTCGTACTGAGCAGGATAAACTATAATCGTATTAAATCAAATGTTTATTAATAAAGTACACATACTGAAAGGGGGTGTGTGTACGTCCCCTCGTTTGCAAAATCGCAAAAGACTTGTAGAATAAGTTCAAAAATTTTGTATTGCCGCGCTATATTAAGGCCGGATGTGTTGAAGAGGGAGCCGCCGCTGCCCTCGAGTTCAGTTCGCTTCTGACGAGAGACGTGATAAGACGTGAATCACGTTTGCGAATTCAGAAATATATATTCCTCAAAAGTACTCGTGTGTATTCTCTTCCGCCCAGAATCCAGCCATCCTAACGACCATATCCTACAAATCAGAAGTGGGATTCACGGGGGATTCACGGGAGATTGCACGGGAATTACGCGAGAGGAACGATTTACGTGTAACGGCCGTGCGTGTATGCGAGAACGAAGACGTCGTTCGAGCATTGCGTACGAATCGGCAGATGTATTTATGGGCTGTGTGCTAGCATCGTGTCGAAGTGAGCCGACGAGACGAGGAAGGCTGTGTGCTGCGTGTGCGCGAGAACGAAGACGTTCGAGAACCTTCGTTACGCGAGAGGAACGATTTACGTGTAACGGCAGTGCGTGTATGTGAGAACGAAGACGTTGTTCGAGCATTGCGTACGAATCGGCAGATGCATTTGGGCTGTGTGCTAGCATCGCGTCGAAGTGAGCCGACGAGACGAGGAAGTGACTGAAAGGGCTCTTCGTGCGTCGAAAGCCAGAAACGGTTATTTTCCGCCATTTTGAGTGCGTGTGCGCGGGAACGAAGACGTCGTTCGAGAACCTTCGTGCAGCGCGACATATCTGCAGAGCTTATCCGGTGATAAGTCACGGGTCGGTAATATCGGAAGCACTCTGGCCAGAGGAGTGAGAGATCGGTAACTCTGCGGTATGAGACAGTTGTTGTGACAGCTGAGATTTTAGGTTATGTGACGGTGTTTGATCGTGAATACGCGATTGACAATTGTAATTTACGGAAAATAGAAACAGTATAATACGATGGAGGCAGCGGGTCGGCTTACGACGGCTCAACTTAAGGAAAGGCTGAAAGAACGTAACCTGTCGACGGCGGAACTGAAGGCTGACTTAATAAAACGATTGATCGAAGCGGATCCTGACGGGACTTGGATGAACGTGGACGACCTTACGGGTGAAGAAGAAGAAAGAAGAGAGGCTCAACTTCAATTGGAACGTGACAGAGCGGAATTGTTACGTCAAGAACTAGAAGTTATGAGACGAGAACGAGACGTAGCACAACTCGAAACGGAGTTAGCTCGACGAGAGCTCGAGTTGGCAATCGCAGCGAATCCAGAGAATCGAGGACATCTCCAGCAACCGGAGGCAATGATGGCGAGGCGAACGAGTGACGGACAGCGAGCGGAGGCACCAGCGCCGCCACAACTACGTGCGGATGTCAAAGGGATAGGAGAGTTGCTTGGCGAATTCGATGGGGCAAATCGCTATTTTGACGACTGGGAGAGACAAGTCCGATTGGTTAAGAGGCTTTTTTCGGTCGATGACGCTATTATGAAGATAATTATCAGCTCTAAATTGAAGGGAAAAGCGGATCGATGGTTTCGCTCAAAATCGGAGCATACGGAGATGACGTTGGATGCATTGCTTTTGGCGATGAAGGACGGATTCGACCAAAGACCAAGTAAAGTGGATCGTCTTAAAAAATTCGAATCGCGAGTGTGGCAGCCGAATGAAACGTTCAATAATTACTATCACGAAAAACTTATTTTGGGTAATTTAGTGCCAATTGAAGAAGATGATTTACTGGACTATTTAACAGAAGGAATACCTGATCAAACGTTACGGAATCAGGCGCGCATGCAGAACTTTGAGTCAGTGAAAGATTTGCTGAACGGGTTCCGCAAAATCTCCCTTTCGCATCGTTTTAAAAAGGACTTGCCACAAGGAGAGAAATCAAGTGCAGACAAGCCGGTGGAAAAGACGAAATCTGAAGTCAAGGTACAGAAGACAGCCGGTAAAGAAGGGACCAGTGAACGAGTTACGAAATGTTACAACTGTAACAAATTAGGACACATTTCAAAAGACTGTCTAAAACCGAAGAGAGAACGTGGATCTTGCTACAATTGTGGCAATACGGAGCATTTGGCGAAGGATTGTCCGAGTAAGGAACCGAAGGAAGCGAAAGAGAAGTCACCGGTCGCCAACGTGTACGAGGACCCGGAGGAAGAAACCAATGTCGAGCATAGAAAGATTGTGACTTATGAAATAAAAGACTCTAGTTTACTGCGAGTATTGTGCTTGGATACGCTTCTCGATACAGGTAGCCCGATTAGTTTTATTAAGGAACGGTTTATAAATAAACAAGGACTTCTTCCATTAGATGCATCAGATCGCGAATATTGTGGGTGTAAAAAAGTGCCATTAGAGTTTTTAGGTAAAGTTTATATGACGGTTTCTATTGATAATATTGCTAAAGAGAATATTAGAATTTATGTTGCACCAGAAGATACGTCAGTAACGCCAGCTTTATTAGGTAGAGATGTACTGCATAAATTCGGTATTAAATTAACGTTGCCGATGGACGGAAATGCTTGGCAAGAAAATGATATTAATGCAATCGAAGTCGGAGATGATCCGGTTGATGAGTTACAGATAAACCCTGAAATACCTTACGAAACGAAAACGGAGTTAAAACAAATTTTTAGGGAATTATACGTAGAATATCCGAGGCCTTCTGAACCAAAAATAAAAGAAGAGCTAAAATTACGATTGAATAATCCGCAGCCGTTTTATTGTACTCCGCGCAGACTTTCTTATGATAGAATAGAAAAACTTAGGGTGATTATAAACGATTTATTAGAGAAAGGGTATATACGACATAGTGACTCTGAGTTCACATCGCCAATAGTTTTAGTAGAGAAGAAAAACGGACAATTACGTATGTGTGTGGATTACAGGTTCCTTAATAAAGTTTTAGCGCGAAATAACTTTCCTCTTCCTCTTATCGAGGATCAATTAGTAATCGTGAGAAATAAGAAATACTTTACAGTACTGGATCTAAAAAACGGATTCCACCATATTCCGGTTGAGGAAGAATCAATTAAATACACGTCATTTGTTACTCCATTAGGTCAGTACGAATGGGTAAGAATGCCTTTTGGGTTAAAAACGGGACCACCGAAATTTCAGCGATATATATATAAAATTTTATCAATACTTATTCGGTTATTTCCCTTCTGTATAGTATTTTATATGGACGATATATTAATAGCGACTGAGACTATTGAACAACACTTAGAGATTCTGGAAAAGGTATTTAAGATTCTTTCAGAAAACCTATTGGAGTTACGAATCGACAAATGCTGTTTTCTTCAGACTGAAATAGAATACCTGGGGTATATAATTTCGGAGCAGGGTGTAAAGCCAACTAGGAGGGGTATTGAAGCCGTTGAGAAGTTTCCGATTCCTACAAGCATACGGGACGTTCGTAGTTTTATTGGACTGTGTTCCTATTTCAGAAAATTTATAGAACATTTTGCGTCTATTGCCAAACCCCTTCATGATCTTACGAAAGCAAACACGACGTTTCACTTTGGAGAAAAAGAGTTTGACGCATTTAATACTCTTAAGGCCAAACTTACGGAAGCCCCGATCTTAGCGGTTTATAATCCAAACGACCCAACTGAGTTGCACTGCGATGCAAGTTCATTGGGTTACGGAGCGGTCCTTATGCAAAAGAAAGCAGATGGTAAGATGCACCCGATATTTTATTATTCTAAGCGAACGACTGAAAGCGAATCAAAACTTCACAGTTTCGAACTCGAGACTCTTGCGATAATTTACGCTTTGGAACGATTCCGAATTTATCTTCAAGGATTAAAATTCAAAATTATGACTGATTGTAACGCTGTCACTATGACACTAAAAAAGAAAGATATAAATCGTAGAGTTGAAAGGTGGGCAATTGCATTGCTTGATTATGATTATGAGTTAGAATATCGAGCGGGTACGCGTATGCGTCACGTAGATGCTCTTAGTAGAGCCATCGGAGTTATCGAGGAAAACCCGTTTGAATGGAATGTTGTCAGGGACAAGATCCCAAAATTGTAGAGATTTGTAATAAGCTTGAAAAATCCGAAGATAAGTTTTATGAAATGAGGAACGGATTAGTGTATCGTAAGTACGGTAATAAGATATTGTTTTATGTTCCGGAACAAATGGAAAGAAATGTTCTGTATAAATACCACGATGAGTTAGGACATGTAGGTACCGAGAAGTCCGCTCAAGCGATACTTGAAAACTATTGGTTCCCGAAGCTACGTGAGAAAGTAAATTGTCATGTAAAGAATTGCCTCAAGTGCATCGCGTTTTCTCCGGTTAGCGGAAAGGTCGAAGGACTTATACATTCTATTCCGAAAGGAAATGTCCCTTTTAGTACAGTTCACGTTGATCATCTGGGACCAATAGATAAACAACGGTTGATTAAACAACATCTGTTAGTGGTAGTGGATTCTTTTACAAAGTTTGTGAAACTTTACCCGACTAAATCGACCTCCAGTAAAGAGGCGATTAATTGTCTTCAGTTATATTTTGAGCATTATTCGCGGCCGAGAGTTATGATTACGGATAGAGGCACTTGTTTTACGAGTTCGGAGTTTAAAGACTTTATGAATGACAATGGAGTCGAACATATTAAGATCGCGACAGGTTCACCCCAGGCTAATGGCCAGGTTGAGAGAGTCAACCGGACCTTGACTCCCATGTTAGCTAAGCTGTCTGACAACTCAGCGGGCAAGTACTGGTACAAAATTGTCGCCGATGCCGAGTATGCATTAAATAATTCTGTAAGTAAATCTACGGGAGAAACGCCGAGTCAATTATTGTTTGGTGTAAAACAGCATGCAAAATCAACCGATAGTCTATGCGAATATCTAAAAAGTGATAGTGGGCCAGAACGATCAGATATTGATAAAATTCGAGAGCGTGCGTCTGATAGAATCCTACGATCGCAAACGTATAATAAAGAATACGCCGACGGAAAACGTAAAGAAGCGCATAAGTATTTAGTAGGCGATCTAGTTTCAATTAAGAACTTTGATAGCACGGCCGGAGTGTCACAGAAACTTAAGCCTGTATTCAAAGGACCGTATAAAATAGCGGAACAGCTTGGTAATGACAGGTATACCATCACCGATGTAGAAGAATTTCAGAATACTCTGCGACCCTACCGTGGTATCTGGCAAGCCGTAAATCTGAGACCATGGTGTCAAACGAAAGATACAAAAATCGTCTCCTAGTTTAGTAAGATATAAAAGTTCAGTTCCTGTTAGAAGTAAGACTCAGTTTAGTTATGTACCAAAGACCGTTCTATTATTTTAAGACAAAGTTATTTTTGCCGGGACGGCAATATAGTCAGATATGGCCGAATGTAGAATAAGTTCAAAAATTTTGTATTGCCGCGCTATATTAAGGCCGGATGTGTTGAAGAGGGAGCCGCCGCTGCCCTCGAGTTCAGTTCGCTTCTGACGAGAGACGTGATAAGACGTGAATCACGTTTGCGAATTCAGAAATATATATTCCTCAAAAGTACTCGTGTGTATTCTCTTCCGCCCAGAATCCAGCCATCCTAACGACCATATCCTACAGACTCGAAGGACCAAAAGAGGTGTGTAGCGTGTACATCTCCTCGATGCGAAATTTAAACAAAATAAAAAACGGAAACAAGCGACTCACCTTTCGGTCGGCCGTCGTCTCCTGGAGGGATTCGTCCTTCTTAAGGCAGGCGCAAGCAGGCACGTGTGGAGGCGGCAAGCATGCAAAGACAGGCAAGGCAGGCAGAGCAGGCAAGGCAGATAGCAAAGCAGGCGAGATCGCGCTCTCGGAGTAGCGAGCACTAAAGACCTCCCGGAGGTTCGAGTGTGAGATGTGCACCCCGAGACCTTGTTACGATGAGTGAGCTCGCGGTCCTGCAACGTGCCGCGAGCGAGCAATTTATTCTTCCCTTTTATGACGGGTGCCCTCGTAGGGTGTGCGATGGCAGCACCGATTGGTGAGTCGCGGAAATATCGATAACGAACCGAGCGATCTGTCGACGTTTCGCGCGAGTCGCTAAAAATATGGTAATGTACCGAGTAAAAAGCATTGGCAGCTCCTGGTAAAGCCCGATGGCAAGTACGCGAACTGGCTACCGATAATACTAATACCGACGAATCTAACTACTACTAATACTAAGACTACTGACGATATTAACATTTCCTATTTACAAAAGCGAGCGCCGAACACATACACATACACGTACACATACACTCATAATAATGAAGTACACATACACATTCGTTCACATAATCACTCTCATACTATTATTTACACTACTTATAGTTATATTCATATGGATGGACTAATCTTCATCACTATCTTCATTGATAATAGGCGTGATGCCGTCTGTTTTAAATATATTTAAATATATTAAATATAAAAAAATATTTAAATATATTTAATATAACTATAAATAGTGTACATAATAGTATGAGAGTGATTATGTGCACGAATGTGTATGTGTACGTCATTATTTTGAGTGTATATGTTGTCACGTCTTTTTACTTGGTAATCACGCCCGAGACGCAAGACGGATCAAAAGGGGAGGTGAGGAGAGAACGATGACGGGCCTCTCCAAATGGTCTCTCGCACAGTTCAACAATTATACTCAAAATCAAAGTTGGGCGCCAAACGCGTAAACTCGCGTCCACGAATTTATACCAAAATCGCGAAAACCCGAAAATAAACACGATAGCGTAATTAGTCAGACGTGCGAGAGATCGGCCAGCTCCACCTAATGACGATGGGCGGGGTTGATAATGGGCAGTTCAAAAATTCGGCGGGACGACGATTAAGCCACACTTAGAGGTTTCATAGTAGCAGATAACAATATTTATTATAATTAAAAAGCTTAGTGAAATTACCCGGGAAAAAATGGAGGAGATCTGACCATGTCTGATTTGATAAAATAAGATACGAGATCTGAAATTCAAGTAAAGTCAGATCTGATTGGATACAATTTTATCTCGCCAGATCTGCACGGCCAGATCTGATCACATGCAGCCAGATATGCTGAACTATAATCCGATCTTACCAGATCTGACCATTGCTGCCGTTTGATATTGAATCGTAGATCCAATCGGATCTCTTCCGATCTAATCGGACATTATCTGCTTCAGATCTCCTGAAATATGAGCAGACTTTACGCCTCAGATCTTGTCGGATCTGAGCAGACCTTGCCAGACATATCTTGATCTCACCAGATAAGACCAATCTTG
Source organism: Temnothorax unifasciatus (assembly GCA_030770225.1). Classification (NCBI taxonomy): domain Eukaryota; kingdom Metazoa; phylum Arthropoda; class Insecta; order Hymenoptera; family Formicidae; genus Temnothorax; species Temnothorax unifasciatus. The sequence continues at coordinate 110,497 of JASTWK010000193.1, read as the reverse complement.
GCTTACAAAGTCGTGTTGCTGATCCAATCAGATCCCTTGCCGATCTTGCCGGATCTGAGCAGATCTCGTCAGTATGGAACTTATATAAATTTCTTCGTTCTCAAATCGTCCATTATTAATTTTTACACCCAATGTTGGACATTATATCAAATATAATATTAACTCTGTAAAGGAAAAGTTTAAATGATTTTTGGTAAAAAAATCAATTAATTTTTATATTAAAAATAGTTTTCTCAATTTTGAAACATTAATATATATAATAAATATAGTTTCTGCCAATTTGATAATAATTGTTAATTTCGATACCATATTTAGAATTTATTATAGATATTCCATTAAAAAAGTGCCATGCAAAATTAATTAATAATAGGTAAATATAAAAGATTAATGTATATATGTATGTATAAAACATAAATCTTTTAAATTATTTTGCAAACCTTATACCTTATAATTTAAACTGATAAAATAATATGATCACATATAAACTTATAGTCATATAAGATTATACATGATCAGATCATAATGTTGCATCTCAAAGTATCCAATAGATGGCATCCGACGGAATCTGATTCTCGTATTTAAAATTTGATGAACAGTAGTATAAGAACGGTATCAGATACGGCAGTGTCGTGCTAAGTTGCGCCAAGTTATGTAAATCGTGGAACGGCACAACTTTTGTATCGTGGAGTCCACTTTTATAATAAAGTGGCATATTTAAAAAATAACATTTGAAAACAACAATTTTCTGCAGTGGATGGACACCGGATTGGATCGGATCTACTCATGTCTGATTGAATCTGAGCAGATATAATAGATTATTCTCGTTACATATCTGACTTCATCCGCTAAGATCGAATCAGATCTACTCATGTCTGATTGGATCTGAGCAGATATAATAGATTATTCTCGTTACATATCTGACTTCATCCGCTAAGATCGAATCAGATCTACTCATGTCTGATTAGATCTGATCAGATAGGGCTAATATTTTGATCAAACCAGATCTGAGTGGATTGGATCTGATGAGATCTGATCAAGTCTGTTCATATCTCTTCCATTTTTTCCCGGGTAGATGTCCACGAGCAGAACTTCAGTGAATCGAATGATTGAGTGGAAGTTAAATAGCAATCCGAACTGAATAATTAAATAATAGAATTCGTAGAATTACATTAATGAATCAATAGAAAATCGAATATGATAGTTAACCGAACTCTGTATGAAATCGCGGTAAACACGTAATAATATAACTAAATCAAAATTATTCTGATATAATCGAACCAAATACAATTAGATACTGATTCGAATTAACACCACAAAGAAGAAAGTAAACGCAAATTACATAATATAACTTAATACTAGACATGAAAGGCAATTAGGTGAAAAAAATGCGGTGCCACGCTCGACGCGCAAGGACGCAATGTTCGAAACCGCGAAAGGGTTCTGTCGCTAAGATACTATACGCTCGAGGGAGGACTCTAAACACAACGCTGAATATCGTGCGATTAGTACATTATAGCACGCGCGACGCTCTCAATCAAACGCACTTTAAATCCCACAATCACGGAATGTGGCGCGAGAAATTGGACACTGTCGCACGAAGAGATCACTCAACATAACTCGCGATAACAATTAGTAGACGAAGACGTCGAACACGAAATATAACACAAGAGGAGACTAAATTTAATACAAATTACGACGCACAATGATACGCGCAATAATGCACGCGGTCGCGAGCACGAAGAACGCGAGAAATGGCGGATTCGCGATTTCAAAATAGTCGCCTGCGTTCCTCCCGCGATCTCCAGGAGTCTGTAATTTCAATCCGCGATTCCCTGTAACCAACGAGACTATCCTGGGGCCCCTCGCTCTCGATGTCGACCACCAACGCCAAATTTACGCCTTTTCAGCAGTCAACCCTAATTATTCACGCGTCGGCACCTGAGCGAGAACGCGATCCGGTGTTGTGGTTTTACATACGCGAAATATTCGAGGCAACCTCACCAAAAATCTGCTCCTCTTTCACAGCTCGTATCCGTCCGGGCTCGAGTTTCGGCAGCCAGCGACAGATAACGGCGCGATAACCGGGCGCCACCAAAATTTACGTGTTAATGCCGGGGGATGACTAGGAAGTGATCGCGAGAATTCGCTCGATAGCGGAATCGATGACGTGCCCCACCCAAGGCGTGCGCGGCCATTCGGGGCGATAGCGCGAGCGAATTAGGGGCGGGCTCGAGAGCTCGTGACATATCCTCGCGCAGTGCTGTCGGCAGCAGATCTTGCGAAGGCGCCCCCATGGCTCCTCCCGGAGCCACCCCAGAAACCCGGTTATTGCAGTGGAGGTTAGCCGGGGAAATTCGTTCTTTCCCGGCGCCAGGGCCCTGCTGTATCAAGCTCCGTCCGCTGCCGCGCCACGCGCCGCTCGCGTGTTTTCCTGCATTTCTTCTCGTTCGGCTGCCCGCGAGCTCCGCTAATAACCACCTCCGTCGATCGATTCCTCGTCCCGGTCCTCTTTGCTTACTCCAAATCTCTGGATCCTCCGCAATCCAACGGGAACGTCCTTGTTTCGCCTCGGTGAGGTGCCAATTAATAATACAAAACAAAGAAAGGGATCATAAATTGGAAACGCAATTTAACTAGGCCCCTGGAGATTTCGCAATCGTCCCCATGGACCGTCCTCGGGCGCGAAACCTGCGCCTTGTGACGGCGCGGCGGCGGGGACGCTGCCACAATGCAACGAAACTGCAACGTCACCGTGTACGTGTATGTGTATGTATACTTCATTAATAAACATCCAGCAAAAAAGACATTAAAAGTGTAAAAAAAAACCGCCAAGTATATTTCACGCAAAATAATTTTATAAATAATATTAGAAAAATTAAAAAAATATTTACTTAAAAAACACAAAAAAATAAATATAATGGCAAATGAAAAAGAAATAAAATCAGAGTATTATTCCAAGTATATTTATCAGACTAAGTAATATTTTGCAAGATATATGTTTTGTGCGTGAATTAAAGGAATACAATATTTTATGAACTATCTCTCAAAATTGTAGTAGACCTAATATAGGATGCAGAAGACATTTAAAATGTATGAAATACAACGGCATAATAAAATAAAAATATAGAATACAATAGATAGCGTAACTAGAGATACAGAAATTGGAAAAGGTTTAGTTACATCGATAATAAGCAGAGACAACAATCGAAGATGGACATAATCTCCAGCAGCATCCTTGGCGTGCCGCGGCGTATTACTATAATTTTAACAACAAAATTTTATAATTTTAACAACAAAATAGTCATCCGCACTTAAGTTTGTCAATATGACATGCACAGTACAAAATAAAACGTAATTATAACATTTTTTACATGTCCCAGGAAATGCACTCTAAATTTTAAGTTAAAATGACTCATTCATCGTGTGTCACTTGTTGACAAATTATAAATGTTAATTAATTGACACTATACTTCATATTTATTAAAGAGAAAACGCTGTAAACGGTCAGGACTGGATCTTGATTGCACAAATAATATAATATTAATTTTTTAAGTGACTTTAAGTACAATTCTTTGTCCTGGTAAACCACGCGCCGTTACTTTTGGACATAACGCAGTTTTAACCAAAGCCAGAATGGTACAATCATATAATTAAATTGATATCAATTTAATCAAATTATAATATACACAAGAAAATTCGGAATAAACAAATATGCGAAAATTACGCGATATATATAATCCTGGCTGAGGTGTTATTTTTCGCAACATTTCCTTTATATTCTACATATCCTATCCTATGTAGTATGTATATATATATATATGTAGTATGTATATATATATATATATATATATATATATATATATATATATATATATATATATATATATATACATACTACATAGGATAGGATATGTAGAATATAAAGGAAATGTATATATATATATATATATATATATATATATATATATATATATATATATATATATATATATATATATATAAGCTAGTGGTATCTGCTGATTGGCTCGAATAAATGATTGTTTGAAATATTGTTAGGTTATGTCAATTTTTTTTTATTTTACCGTATACACAAGAGATGGCGTTGAGTACAAGCCCATATCGCCTTACTAACTAAAAGCGCGTTTACAAAGTGTACAGACATAGAGTACATACATAGAGTACATAGAATACATAGAATACATACGAAATATAGAATACAATGTAGTTAACAGTAATAAACTTATGAAAAAACAAAACTCTCTTAGACTAATAAATTACTGCAATGTAAACAAAGTAACTGAAGATCTCGTCAGAAAAGAATCATACATATATAAAGCTTATGAATGCACGCAGAGTTTGACAATTAAAAGAGATAATTAAGTTAATTAAGAATCTTGCCTACTGATACTCACAGAAGAGGAATAAGTCGACGATATATTAAATAGATTTTATATATTAATTTTAGATTTGACTGACAAAAGAAATTTGATGACTGCGGAGAAAGCTGGGGACTTAATAGAGTTATTCTGAATTAGTTGATCGATGGAGAACGGACCTGTAAGGACCTGTAAGGTTGTACTTGTGTAACGACTCAATGAGAGTACTTCTCTCATTATCAAACTCGCGACAATGCCAGAAAATATGCTCGGCTGTCTGGGGATAGTCCCCACATTTACACAAAGGAGAGTCGACAATATTACACCTGTGAAGACTATGGGCCAAGAATGTATGGTTCGATCTAAGCCTATTTATGGATGTAATGATAGTTCTAGGTAATGAAAGTCTGTAGAACCACGGCTTACGAGAATTGGTGAAAAAGGTCTGGAAAAATTTGGTACCTTTGAAGGCTGCCTCAGCAATACAATGATCAAAAAAGGAGGAAAAAAGTTCGTCTTTCCACATGGCCCTAAAGTCTGATGTAGGCAGTAAATATTCTGAGTCTGTGCCAGATTTAATTGCGTTTTTCGCTGTTTGATCCGCCAGTTCGTTTCCTCTAATTCCCACATGAGCCGGAATCCAAAAAAGTTTCACGCTTTTTCCTACCTGGGATAACTTCCAAAGTAAATCATTAATTACTAAGATAATGTAAGATTTCTTGCTCCACTTACTTCTGTTTTTAAGGGCATGTAAGACGCTGGCTTAATCAGAAAATAAAAGAATTGTAGAGTTTGGGTCTGAAAAAGCCTGGGAGAGGGCGGAGGCAATAGCCATACCCTCGGTCGTGAAAATAGACGCATATCTAATAGTTCTCTCTTCAAAAGTGTTGCAAACATTATTCGTAATAGACACGATTCCAAAGCCAGTGAAGGGATTAGTTTTATTTTTGAAGCCATCAGTAAAATATCTGGAAACACAAGATGAAGGGTAACTATCCTCATTAAAGAGGTCTACGAAGAGGTGGTCAGGATTGATACAATCTTTAATGGCATAACCTTCAACGAAAGAGATTTCTGGCTCGTAAAGAAGGGATTCAAAGGAAAAGGTACTAAAGAGCGGTTTGTTGTCCGACATAATAAGGTGAGAAACCGGAATGATTTGTTTAAAAATAGAAATCGGTAAAGGGTAGGTGTTCGCGAAATCGCTGATTTATCCCGGCGATGGATGCGGGATGAGAAGGACGCGCGTGGAAGGTGTTAACAAATTATTCCTTTAATTTTTGTGTAACTCAGACCCCAGTCTGAGCCGTCTTTAATGCGTCAATAAATATGTACAATCTGACCTGAGAAACGATGAGCTGTCTGTAAAGAGAAGTCTTTTGATTGTCCGTGTATTCGAGAGACAATTGTATTAATTGCTCTCCTGGTGATGAATAGCCCGTGAGCCGGTGAGACACGTGGCGGTCGGCACTCGCGCACGTGTGAGCTTGATTCGTCGTGTTGATGCACCAGAACTGAGCTGAGCGGTCTCTTTCACACTTTAGAAAAGTATTCAGGCAGCGTTGGTCACTGCGGTATGCACTTCAATGCGGAGTCACAAACTTGTACGCACAGAGCACACGTTATACGTCCGATCAGAGGGCGGCCATTTTTACGACTTGATATATCGCGAGGACGAAGACGGCAATCAGCGCGCTCATGCGGGCGCTAGACGCCGCGCGGATCCAGCTTGTCGATAGCCGATCGCTGCTGCCATCTGATGGGATGGCGCACCGTTAACGGAATCTCGAACAGTAGGGGCTTTTGGAAACAAATGAAGGTCTATCTACAATATCTACATATGACGAGAGTATAGGGAGGAAAGGATGATCATGGTTACTGAATACTTTAGTCAAGAAGTTTTTACCAAGAAATCTAGCTCTAAAATCTAAAGATGGTTTCTTACTCTTTCCTAGCATGACATTAATGGGGCAGGAGTTTCTATAACCTAAGGCAAGCCTAACTGCTTTGTTTTGAATTCTGTCTAAAACCGTTATCAAATATTTGGCTAAGTTGTACCAAATAAAGACGCCATATTCTATTCTAGACCGAATCAAAGCTTTGTAGATCGTGAGAAGGAAATCTGGATTGGCCCCTCACCATACTTCTCTCAAGAAACTCATTATCTTTAAGGGGTTTTGATGCAAGAGTTGCGGACGGTATCTATATGACTGTTCCATTTTAAGTTAGACTGGAAGGTAATCCCCAAGAATTTAACTAAATGCTGATTTAATAGAGTAACTGAGTCTAAGCGCAAAGACCATTGTTTGCGAAGGATAGACGGTGAATTACTAAAAATACAAAAAATTGACTTATTATGTGAAAGCGACAAGTTTAAGTTATTAAACCAGCCGACAAAATAGTTACTACATTCCTCCAGATTGCGGATCGCTATTACCGGGTTTCGGTGGCTGATTAATAAACAGACATCATCTGAGAATTGTAAAATATGTATGTCAGAAAAGGATCGAGCCTCTTTTTCCAGCTCTAGCACATAGATAGTGTATAAAATTGGACTTAAAACACAGCCCTGAGGAAGACCTTTATGTAAATGTCTAATTTCGTCGATCGAATCAAATTTAATATGAACAGATCTATAGTAAATTGAATTATAGATGAAAGTTAAGGTATTGACAGGCAGTCCCAGCTTTTTCAGTTTTTGAATAAGAATGTCACAAAGCACATTGTCATAAGCCCCCTGAATATCTAGAAACAAAGCTGCAGTGTGTTTATTCTCAACTAACTTTTGATGAATGTAGGTGTGGAGATACGCAACGTTATCCATATAGGATCTATTGTTTCTAAAGCCGTTTTGGCTTGAAGGGAGGATATTCATTTTTTCTAACCACCACAACATCCTATTGTTAATCATTTTTTCTGTAATTTTAAGAACACATGACGCAAGCGATATTGGACGAAACTTTTCGGAGTCCCTTTTAGAGATAAAAAAGATGTCAAACTCATGCCATTCCCGAGGAAAGTTACGTGAAAGATAGATTTCGTTTATTAAGTGTAAGAGGCCGCGTTTGAGATCGTTATTAAGGATCGAGAGGATCAAGTAGTCGATACCATCGGGACCAGGACTGGACTTAAGTTTAACGCAATTAAGAGCCAGAGAAAATTCCGACCAAGAAAATTCCTGATTGAGTGTATCGTTAGTGTTACAGTCTTCGAAATCTGGTTTAGGAGATTCAGCCCATGGGGGACAAAGTTTGTCAATTTCCTGCATGACTGTATTAATAGATTTAGGATTATATTGGTTAGAGTCTTCTTTACGGTTATAGTTTTTGTTCAAAGATTTAATTTTAGACCAGAAATATTTAAGGTTAGAGTATTTGTTTAAAGATTCGCAAAACTGTTTAAAATATTCTCTTTTATATTTGCGTAAAGTAAATTTAGCTTTAGCCTCACTCTGGCGGAGCCAAATAAAATTTTCGGCTGAAGGAATATATTTAAATTTACCGAGAGCTGCTTTCCTAAGTCTGACTAGTTTATCACATTCGGAATTCCACCACGGTGTCGATTTTGGTTTAAAGCCATTAGATGGTACACGGTTGGAACGGTCTCTGGACTTCCTGGGGGTGGCCTGAATTACACAATCTGAAATAAGCGCAAAGAAACTTGTATACTTAGTTTGAATATCTAACTCTGGATTATATAAAAGATCCAAGCAATGGGCAGTATCTGCATTCATAAAAGCTTCGACTTTTTCCCAGTCGGTCTTTACTGAATGAAGCCTATGTGACGCACAGAACTTGTTAGAAGGAGAAACATAACCAGAGATAGTAATTGTGATGGGGAAGTGATCGCTACCCCAAGGGTCATCTTCGACTTCCCACGCACAAGAGGAAAGAAGGCCGGGACTGACAAATGTAAGGTCAAGCGGTGCGCGAGAGTTATAGAAACAAGAAAAGTAAGTAGGTTGGCCATTATTGATCCAGTATACTTCCGAAGAAAGTACTGAGTCAAATAAAATTTTACCCATTGAACAAGTGTAATGATCACCCCAAGCAACATGATGTGAATTAAAGTCACCCGCAATCAAGAAATCTGACTCTGACTGGAATTGGTTAAAAAAGATTGACCACTTCCTCTTTGAAATGTGAGCGTCAGGAGATTTGTATAACGAGACAATGGCGGTTGGCTTATTATTTAACGTTACCTTAATTCCGCATACTTCTAGTTTATCGTTACAGTTGTAGGTAATATTAAAAATAGTATACCTAATAAAGTTACTAACTAAAATTGCAGTGCCTCCTCCGTTACGGTCGATACGATCCTTTCTAATAGTGTCGAAGTCCCTGAGTTTGAGGTGGTCCTTAGGTTTGCACCAGGTCTCAGCTAAGATGATTATCGGGAACTCCTTGGAATGGTATTCCAATTTACCTAACTTCTTGCGAATACTCTGGCAGTTCCATTGGAGAATATTGACCATTATATTTGGTCAGATTGGGAAAGGGTCTTGTGAAGGGAGACCGCTTTCGCTATTCTCTTGAGCAGCAACGAAATATTTTTGGAGTTGGATAAGGCTGATTCAATACCTTCCCAAAGTTCGAGATCTTCTTCCATAGTAATTTGTTCTGCAAAATGAGGAAGACCGTTTACTTTTGAACCTGGGGTATTCTTGGCTTTGGCCGATACTTGAGCGTACGATCTTGATTGAAGGAGTGGAGATTTAAATTTAATAGGCGGAAAGTTACTGCGTTTAAGGCTTGGTCTAGGCTTGGTCTATGGTTACTCTTTGGAAGCCGGTCCTTTGAGTTATCCTCCAGAATCCTCCTGGCTGTCAAAAAATCCACATTTTCCATAATTCGGTTAATTTCTCTTCTTTCTAGTAACTTTGGACAGTCATTAGAAAAGGTACGGTGGGGACCATTGCAGCTAATACATTTTGAAGAATTAACACAGAAAGTTGACTCCGCATGTTTTTCCTCTCCACAGTTAAGACACTTCGGCTGGTTACGGCAAAATTTTGTTGGGTAATTAAAAAATCTACAGCTATGGCAAACTCTTAATCTAAACACTGGATATAAACACTGATGTGGGTATTCTAATTTTCCACATGTAGATCCACTGAGGAATTGAAGCTGCCCGAATTAAAATTTTAACTGATTCTGACTCCTTAAATGAAACTTCCTTGGAGGTTGGATCCACAACTCTCCTATTGAGTCTGTAACAATCTTTAATTGGTAGGTTAGAGTTGCTTTTCTTGAATTCCTCAGTAAGTTCTTCAAGAGAAACATTCGTAAGCATTTCTTTAATAACTATCTGGTACACAAAAACTCTAGGAATAAACATAACCCAATTAGATTGCTTCAAATACTTATTATTTACTGCATCATTGGCCGAGCTTTTGTTGGAGAAGGTTAACACCCATTTATTAAAGCCTGACTTCTCCATTAATGTGTATGAAATACCTGACTTAAGTAAGAATCTGCTCGCGTCAGTTGTCTTGAATATTTTGCGATTGCCTACGTCTAACGTCCTTGGAGCAAGCAGGCACATTTTGAAGGGACCGACATCATGTTTATTATAATAAATAACTTCCCTCAAACTTGTGTTGAATTGAGAACCTGCTTCGAGCAAACGTTGAGCCGAAACGTTTTGTTGTTCTTGTCTGCTTATTTTAGAAGAAATTGCCTTGTTTTCAGGATGAAGATTTCTTTTAATGGATTTGTTGTTGAGTAGTTTCCTTTCCGATACTTGGCTCTTTGGCGGCGGCAAACTTTTCGAAGTGTTATCCAAAATAGGATCCACAACCACCATCTCTGTGTCGTTATCCGGTACAAAATTAGCGGAAACGTTATTATAATTGGAATTGGCCATGACTTTAGGCAAATTTACTGATGGTGATAAAAATAGATCTTGGGAAACCCCTCCCGCATCGCAGCGGGAGAAGGTAACCTCACTTGACTGCGACTTTTCTTGGTAAATAGCTGGTTTGGTTAATCAGAAGAACTTTACTATAATCAAAGGACTTGAATAATAGGTGCGTGACAGAATATACTAAATCCGAGCCGGCAAGTAGACCTTAAGCCTTTCGCAAGCCAAGAATAACACCACACCGATACAGTCTCTTCGGTAGCCACCCAGAGAGTCCGAGATTATGTCGAGAAGAGAAGGTGTATATGCTGCTATCTATGGCATTCCTTGTGTTACTAGCGATTCCTTAAACACGCTCGAGATGGCGGACTTAGTTCCCCTAGTTCCTAGTGTAGCGCGTACTGCGCGCACCGTGCGGCGCAACCGTCTCCGATTCACGTAATCACCGCGTGAAGAGAGGTGCATGCATGCATGAGCTTGCGACCCGGCTACCGGCGCCATTCGATTTTTTTCCGTTGCAAGTCACGGTTCATTATTCTGGCCTTCTGTCGTGCAAGTTTGATTTCTTTTACGTACATTCTGTGTTACGATTCTTATTGTACTTACGAATACTTCTACGAGTTGTCAAAAGAATTACTTGCAAATTACGCTCAATTTTATTACGAGAAACTACGTAATTGCACGGCGTGATGAGCGGCTACTTCGATTACACGGTTTGAAGAGAAATCGACGCCATTACATGGCTTGTCTGAAGACAACGGCGAGTACTTGGAAAGACGAGAGAGAGTGGCCATTACTGGTTTGGTATAAAGAAATCTCTTTTTAGGAGTGCTTCCGCATATTACGAATTCTGCAAAATAAGGTAACCATTCGATTTCTGGGTTAGAACTACTGATCACCACTTAGATTCCGCTAGATATTCGTCTAGGCGGGAGAATGCAAATATTTTTTTGCATTATATTCGATCTTTGGTTCCAGAAATCTCGAGATCTTGGCTAAGATAAATCCTCACGGCGGGACATACGTGATCTGAGCTGAGATAAGTCCTCACAGCGGGACATACGAGATAATGGCTAAGATAAGTCCTCAAGGCGAGACATACCATATAGAAGATTCGAGAAGTAAATAATAGTCTCTTCGGGACGCTGACGTCAGGTATAGAGTCTTTGCGTTCTGGTTGCAACCAAACTATACGTATTAACATTCTTTAATGTTCTTTCGACTGATTTATTGTATTTGAGAATCCTTCACTACGAAGTTCTGCGAAACACTACTGGATTTCTTGATTGTAATTGGATCTAACAAACTTGATATACTCTATTGTGCGAAACAAGACATTACGGTCTATTTCAAATGAATCAAAAATTGAGTAATTGTTACGATACCAATAGTTATACAGACTTAACCTTCATTTCTTGAGAACAAGTATACATAAAGAATTGCGGCAAGCGGTTGTATAGCAACTTACTTAATTGAGATAAAATCCTAATGCGAATAAGAATACTGATACATTTATTTTTTCAAGAGTGAACATGGATTAATGCGTTAACTATTTCTTTCAGATTTATGCTTTTATGAGAAAGAGAAATTATACCTATTATTATTCTGTACTATATTCAAGTCTGCCTGAGATTATAATTTTCCTTAAATTACTTATCAAGATTCACGATACTGATTTTATTGAATATATTCTATTTATTCAGTTTGTTTACACACTATTCCATACATAAAATTTTATACGATTATTTATAATCTGTGCATGGTAATTCTGAGTTTATATTGAATTCCAATTATATTATGTTTTATCTAATAGTCCTTTCACTGATAATATTAACTGATATCTATACATTTCCATATTTTTCATGCTGGATTAAGAGACACCATAGTGTCTCGCGCCAAGTACGCGCGGAGCGAGACGCACCGTGACTCTTTTACGCGAACGCAAGTTGCGAGTACCCGAGATTTTGAGATCTCAATAACGAGTGAACAGATCAAGTTCTAAGTAGGCTTGATCGATAGCTTGGGGTCAATTTGGGGGGAGGGGGTATGCCTCTTTATTTTTCCGCTACGTGCCCTACGAGCGGAGATATTGCGACGCAAAGTCCAAATGTGACAATTTTATATTAAAATACTTCTACGTCGACGTCTCTCATGTCATATATATGTCGTAGCCTGATAGCGAAATTAGCCACTTAGCTAAAAGTCTAGGCGTTTAGCTAAATGCCGCCCGATAGGCTAATCGACGACGATATAGTCTAATGGCCTGAAAAATTCAGCCTGTTAGACGAGAAGTCGGCTTTTCGCCTAACGACCTGGCGCGATTTAGGCGATTAGAGAAATGCTTGTTTTGGAGCTCCATGCGTTGTCAATTTATTGTTTGTAAATATTCCAATAGGTCTTAAGTAAATCATCATAGAGCTCGTTGTATATTCAAATGTTTCATTTTCTCTCGTTAGTTTGCAATCTATCACAGCCATGGCAAGTTATACGCCAGTAGACCGCGATGAGTTTAACGAAAAAGTAGATTATTCAAATCGTCCAGGCAGTAATCGAACTATGTGGAGGCGAGATCAGATGATCAACGTAATATTAGTTGTTTATGCTTTCCAATACTCAAAATAGCTGCTATAGCCTTTTTTAAATTATTTTACATTTTCCCCTCTAGGGGTCCAACGGGTGGGAGTTAACAAGGGAGACTACCACCACTCAACTCCTCTCGTCAAGCGCTACAATATAGACTATCACTCCCCCCCCTCCCGAGGGGGGGGGGTTTGCTTAACTCTAACCAATATTATCTTTCTCGCAAGGTTGAATCGACTCATATACGTAACACATACACAACGTTATAACATAACCTCTTTCAGTATGACAAAATGGAGCTCGAGAGTGCTCGGCACTCTCGGCAGGACTTGCCATTAGGCAGCGGTAGAGAGTAGACGTGCCGAGCGAGAATGAAAGCGAAAGTAATAGTGTTTTAGTAGTCGGGAGTGAGAGAAGAGTGACAGGAGGGTACTCTAGAAGCGTATTTAGACCATAAAAGAAATAATTAAAAAAGTTACGCTGCCCCCCTTCGGAAGGGGGGTAAATTAGGCGGGAAACACGTGCGAGGTTATGGCAGTAATAACAAGAACGAACTAATAGCGGAAGAAATCAGGAATCAACTTGCATACAGAAGTGCAATTATGGTAAAAAAATATGAAAAAATAGACAAGAGGATGAAAATGCCCAAGAAAGAAGACAAGATGACGGATAAAAGCGAGATGGAAAAGGGAAAGACGGAAGTCAACACCGGAAACACGGGGATGCTCATGGAAACGGAACAAGAAAGTTCGAGAAACAAGGACAAGATGCAAATAGAAACAACGAACTAACAGACGTAAGAGAGAACAACGAGAGAGAAAATAACATGGACAGTAACTTCAGGGAAATAATATATGTCAACATCAAGGGTAAGCTAGTTAAAAAAGATCGTAGTCTAAGAAAGGAAGAAATTGACGAGGAAATGTCGAGTAAAGAACCAGGGTTAAAAGGATATAAAATAGTATGTTGCAAATTAACTAGGGAAAACATGTGCGCGAAAAAAGGACTGAATAAAGTAAAAATTCAAAGCTTGTTGCATATCATAGAGTGCATTCCAGATTACTTAGAGATGGATAGGTTTAATCTATAGCTAGGCTTAAATTTAGAAGGGACGAAGATGCAAATAATTGTATAGAAAGGTTAAACAAGACCCACTCGGCATGTAATATTTCAGAAATATTTCTCCAAAATTCCAGTTGAAATATTACACCTTTCATCGATATTTCAGAAATATTTCACAACCGTTTCTACATCATTTCAACAATGTTTCAATGTCCGCAATTATTTCAAATGCAACCTTGCTGAAAGATTTCGGTAATATACTGAAATATTTCTCAAATATATCTACGAAATATTGCAGAAACACTTCAGAGATATTTCAAATACATTTTACACTGAGAAAAATATTTTGTATTAGCAAACAAAATTTTCTTACTGACGCAAAAACTATTTGTTGATATGTGAAAAATAAAATATTTTATTACCGGAACAAAAAAAATATATTAAGCCGTATATGTGCGTATAGCCGCTGCGCGTTTGTCCGAAGAAATCCGCTCTTTCAGCCGGTCATCCATCCAAGTAGTATACCGGCGCCTTGTCGCTTGACATCGATGATCGAACAGGGTAGTGGTGATCCTCTGACTCTGACGCTTCTTTCTTTCTTATACTTGCTTATTTTAGTGAGCATAAAGCTATCGCATAACAATATTAACAATACAGATATACGAATAAATCTTTTTTGCCAATCAGCGTCGAATGTTATTTTATATTAAATATTATTAAATATTTTATATTTTATATTAAAAATGCCATATGACAAAATTTGGAATATCAGAAAATTCTTAATAAAAGAGAAAAAAATGCAATAATTATATAATATTAAATTTAATTTTTTATAAGTTTTAAAGTCTGTCAGCAACTTTTCGGAAATATTACAAATGCAATGTTGTATGTGAAACATTCAAAAATATAACGCGTGCAATGTAAACGTAATAATAGTTTCATTATGTATCAGAAATGTTTCTAAACCATTACATCTGCAATATTTCTCCCGCAATATTGTAGAAAATTCACTGCCTGCAATTCAATTTTTCACAAATATTTTAAATGCAATGTTGCGTTTGATATGTTACAGAAATATTATTCGTGCAAAGTAAACGTAATAAAACTTTTATAATGCTTTAGAAATGTTTCTGAAATATTACATCTGCTACATTTTTTTTGCAATATTACAGAAACTTACAAATATTGTAAACCACTTTCTGGAAGATTTCACACATATTGTTAACGCAATATTACAAAAAACATGGTGCAGGTACATTTTTAAAATATTTCAGATGCATAGTTACAAATGAAATGTTAATGGGTGTTTCCGACAAGAAATCGGATTCCTAATCGGACCGAGCAGTGGTACTCAATCAGTTTATTTCGAAAATCCCCTAGACTAATCGAATTGCATGTTTGCTGTCTCAGCAATTGGATTACTGCGTTGCATGCGTTGTGAGAAGCACGTGAGAAGCAAGTCGCAATTCTTCTCTGAAAATTGAGATTTATCAAAGCAGAGAAATGGGTACGTATTATTATTCTAATGATTAACATTTTATTTTTTTTTAAGTATATATTAAACAATAGAAGTATACGTACATTTTACTGACAGAAATCCCGAAAAAACGAATTGTTCTTAACCTCACTACATTAATTGTTAATCTGTAATTTAATTAAAGAATATTTTTTCCTAAGCAGCTTAATTGAAGACTTACAAGTTCGTTAAAATGGATGCAAGTGAGGACAGATCCATTGAGCAGGACATTTTTGGTAGGTATATTATAAAACTGAAAAATTTTTTTGTGCTGGAAAGGTTAATTATATATATATTTTTTGCTATTATGTTATTGTACACATGTTTAGAATGAGGAACATATATTATTATATTATTTCAATAAATATATTTTTTTATAGGAAACTGTAGATTTTAGCGGGCTGTTGACAGATATCAACAATTAAAATCTGTATCGAGACAAGTTAACGTATTCACTGTAAAATATCTCCTTCAAGGTAAATTCAAAATGTAATTCATATTGTTCCTCATCTGCACTTGGATGTATCAAAAACCGCAATAATTTATTTACATTCTGTTACATATCTATTGAAATTGTTGCTGAACATAGAAATCATACAAGGATGGACATATTTCTTTTATGGAATGTTTTCTTTAATAACGATGAGGACAATGAAGATAATTGGCAAATGCACCACGTTAGACAACCGCATTCATCGTCGATTCCGTGATGTGATCGACGCTTCTCAGTTCTTTCAGCGAAAATATCCGTTCTACGCTGTCTTCTGCCATGTTAACGAATAATAAAGCTTGTCGCGTGAGGACGAGTGTCACCGCGCGATTACTGCCCTGATGAATCACATAGTCTGCGCTGGTTACATGAAGGATACTGTCTTGACTGTAATCGAGTAAGGGTGATAAACGCCAGGTATATCGCTCAGATGTACTGTTATTGCCAGTAGTATATTGCACGATTGGTCTTTGACGTGGCTGTAAAAATACACGAAAATCAATATGGGAAAAATCAATAAAATGTGAAACTATTAGAACTGGAAGATATTTATTATTTGAGTTTACCGTCGATAACGAATTCCATCCAGCTTCTTGCAGTAATCCTTGACCTGTGAGAGCAACCAGCTCTGCGGCACCGCTCAATGGCTTAGTGACGACACCAACTAAACCGAGTTTAACTCCGGTGACTAGACTTTAGGTCGTTGCCTCACCTGACCATACTTGCTGCAAAGGATGATGCGCCAAGCCCGCCACGGCCACTAATTAACAATTAACAATTAGCTATTGCATTTTAATAATTTTTAAAATTTATCACTTGCATTCTAAAATAATATTTAAAAAAATTACCAAGCAGACTCATTCCAAGATCAGTTAAGCCTTGGTAAAGTCCTTGTGCCATGCCTTGAGGACGCATTCTGCGCGTGCAACACTAGACGCCAGTTTCGTTATGGAAAATTGAGCAGGACATTTTTGGTAGGTATATTATAAAACTGAAAAATTTTTTTGTGGTGGAAAGGTTAAATAAATGTTTATTATTAATATTTATTTCATTGCTTTAGATACTTAAAAAAAAGTAAATAATATCTCGATTCACGTATGCAGGTACTGTAAATTCCGTAACGAAACTGGCGTCTAGTGTTGCACGGAACTTGGATCGTTTAACATTGGACGAAGAGCATCTTCAGCGACAAGAAGAGTCGCGCAGAATGCGTCCTCAAGGCATGGCACAAGGACTTTACCAAGGCTTAACTGATCTTGGAATGAGTCTGCTTGGTAATTTTTTTAAATATTATTTTAGAATGCAAGTGATAAATTTTAAAAATTATTAAAATGCAATAGCTAATTGTTAATTGTTAATTAGTGGCCGTGGCGGGCTTGGCGCATCATCCTTTGCAGCAAGTATGGTCAGGTGAGGCAACGACCTAAAGTCTAGTCACCGGAGTTGAACTCGGTTTAGTTGGTGTCGTCACTAAGCCATTGAGCGGTGCCGCAGAGCTGGTTGCTCTCACAGGTCAAGGATTACTGCAAGAAGCTGGATGGAATTCGTTATCGACGGTAAACTCAAATAATAAATATCTCCCAGTTCTAATAGTTTCACATTTTATTGATTTTTCCCATATTGATTTTCGTGTATTTTTACAGCCGCGTCAAAGACCAATCGTGCAATATACTACTGGCAATAACAGTACATCTGTGCGATATACCTGGCGTTTATCACCCTTACTCGATTACAGTCAAGACAGTATCCTTCATGTAACCAGCGCAGACTATGTGATTCATCAGGGCAGTAATCGCGCGGTGACACTCGTCCTCACGCGACAAGCTTTATTATTCGTTAACATGGCAGAAGACAGCATAGAACGGATATTTTCGCTGAAAGAACTGAGAAGCGTCGATCACATCACGGAATCGACGATGAATGCGGTTGTCTAACGTGGTGCATTTGCCAATTATCTTCATTGTCCTCATCGTTATTAAAGAAAACATTCCATAAAAGAAATATGTCCATCCTTGTATGATCCCTATGTTCAGCAACAATTTCAATAGATATGTAACAGAATGTAAATAAATTATTGCGGTTTTTGATACATCCAAGTGCAGATGAGGAACAATATGAATTACATTTTGAATTTACCTTGAAGGAGATATTTTACAGTGAATACGTTAACTTGTCTCGATACAGATTTTAATTGTTGATATCTGTCAACAGCCCGCTAAAATCTACAGTTTCCTGTAAAAAAATATATTTATTGAAATAATATAATAATATATGTTCCTCATTCTAAACATGTGTACAATAACATAATAGCAAAAAATATATATATAATTAACCTTTCCAGCACAAAAAAATTTTTCAGTTTTATAATATACCTACCAAAAATGTCCTGCTCAATGGATCTGTCCTCACTTGCATCCATTTTAACGAACTTGTAAGTCTTCAATTAAGCTGCTTAGGAAAAAATATTCTTTAATTAAATTACAGATTAACAATTAATGTAGTGAGGTTAAGAACAATTCGTTTTTTCGGGATTTCTGTCAGTAAAATGTACGTATACTTCTATTGTTTAATATATACTTTAAAGAAAATAAAATGTTAATCATTAGAATAATAATACGTACCCATTTCTCTGCTTTGATAAATCTCAATTTTCAGAGAAGAATTGCGACTTGTTTCTCACGTGCTTCTCACAACGCATGCAACGCAGTAATCCGATTGCTGAGACAGCAAACATGCAATTCGATTAGTCTAGGGGATTTTTCGAAATAAACTGATTGAGTACCACTGCTCGGTCCGATTAGGAATCCGATTTCTTGTCGGAAACACCCAATGAAATATTTCTGCATTATTTCCGAATATTTCAATATTTCAGCAACATAACATGCCGAGTGGGAGGTACAAAGATAAAATACAAGTATATATAGATAATAGGTCGAGGTTTTGTAAAGGGGTAATCGCAGATTGGCCGTATAGCATAGAAGAACTTTGGGAGAATTTAGTTAAAAAAGAATATATATATCTTACAATTAGAAGTCATCGAAAAAAGGGTGTATAATAGAGAGGAGAAAAAATTAGAGACAAAAGAAACAGATAATATAATAATCACAATAAAGGAAAACAAATTGCCGGAAAGATTTACGATTTTCGAGGGCTTTGGTAGTTTAAAAATAAGACCTTATGTAAAACTTGTTAGCCAATGTTTCAGATGCTTTAAATATGGTCGCTTAAAGAATAAATGTAAATCCAATGACTTGTGTGGAAGATGTGGAAATACGGCTCACGACCCATGTGGCTTTGAATATAAGTGCGTAAACTGTGGAGGACGTCACAGAGCTACGAATAGAAAATGCCCGGTATACATCAAGAATAAATAAATAAAAATAGTAATGGCTTACAACAATGCGTCATACACAGAAGCGATAAAAATAATAAATGGACAAAACACAGAAAAAGAGTATAATAAATACAATACAAAGGCATGGCCGACAATAGACGAGAGACTAAGAAATAAGAACAAAACAAGTAGAGAAAATAACGAAGAAACAAGTTATAGAAGAGACAATTACGAGAATAATGAAAGAAGGACATACGCTAAAACGGTACAAGAACAATTAAACCAACTAAGGAGGAATATTATAGTAGAACAATAAACAAAATCAAAGAGAACGAATATGATAAAAAAATGACAACAAAAACAAAAGTAACAGAACTAAGTAGATTACCAAACAGGAAAGATAAAATGAGAGAAGATACTACAAAGAAAAATAGTGAGGAGGAACTAAAAAGGGAAGCAAAAGAAAATAAACAAGAAAGAAAAGAAAATAAACAACATTATCAAAATATAAAAGAGGTACTAGAGGAAGAGGATTGGAGGAGATTTATTAGAGACCAAATTAAAAGAGTAATACAAGAAAAAGTTGAAAAGACAATAAGATTTAAAAGCACATCTACGGAAAATGATACAGAGGAAAGCATTGCAGAAGGAGAAACCTTTAATAATTATAATTCACAGAAAAGACAAAGATCTCAATAATAATAAATTATGAACAAGAAAGATAAACCAGAGATGTATATTTTGACCAAACTGACTTTAATATAAAAAATTATTATATCAACTTAACTCAACGTTTCGACACTGGTTTTGTGTCCTTTTCAAGAGATTTCTAAAAAATATACATAATGAAGTCATTACAAACACGCTGTTCCAGAGACGAAAGTTACACAAGGAACAATTCAAAAGGAAATATCTACCTATCTGATCCTGTTAACGATTATTTTAGCCATCCGTGCAGCTCTTGCAGTTGTAGTAACTTTGTCAAGAATTCTTATTTAAAAAAGTCGCAATACAGAGTCTAGTAATCATAATGCAAACGGAATCGGTGACACGTTGTTCCGAAACGAAAGACGGCGATCGAGTTAAGTTGATGTAATAATCTTTGATATTAAAATCAGTTTGGTCAAAATATACATCTCTGGTTAATTTTTCACTGACAAAGAAAAGAATCTGTTAAGAAAGATAAACTTGAGATAGTATTATGGAATGCGCTATGGAGGGCTAGAGGTTATATAGGAAAAAAGGAAGAAGTAGAAGGATATATTAAAAATACGGACATAACAATAATCACAGAATCTAAAGTAAAAGATTACAAAAAAATAAATGTCAAAGGATACTTCATAGCTGGTGTAGATAGCAGAGGTAATAGTGGAGGTATTTTAATATTTTGTAAAAAAGATATAAAAATAGAGATAATAGATGAATAGACTTAGACGAAGACTTTGATATATGTGGAATTAGAATTAAATACGGAAGTACAAATATGAATATAATCGGAGTATACAGAAGACCGATCAAAAGTATAAATCCAAGAAAATGGACAAAAATAACAAACTTTAACAAAAAAAGAATGGACACACTAATAATGGGTAATTTTAATGCACGCAACATATTATGGAATTGTTATATCACTGACCCAAATGGAGAAGGACTACAAGAAAAATTTTTTAACGCAGGATTTTTATGTGTGAACACGGATACAATGTCAAAGCTAAATGAAATAAATCAAAACCCTTCAAATATAGATTTAATATTCGCAGAAACAAATATCATCGATAAGATAGAATATACACAAGCAAAAGATACTTGGGGATCAGACCAGTTGCCGATAAAAATAAGTATTAAAACTGAAGAAATTCCATATATATATATATAAAGAAAACGAACAAAATAGCGAACAAAAAAACGTGTTGGAAAGAATATAAGAATAACATATTGGGAAAAAAAGTAAATTAAATAAAAGAAGAAGTATTAGGAAAAGACTTACAAACGAAATATAGTACATTGATGAAATACATTATAGAAGCGGTAAAAGAAGCCTCAGGTAAAAAGGAGGTAGAAAACAGGACCCTCAGAAGAAAGAAAAGGGGAAACTTAAGTATTAATAAAAGAAATATAAAGAAAAAAGAAAGAAAACAACATGCTATATGGTGGGATAAAGAATGCTTAGAAGCAAAGAAGGTTAGGAGGAAAAAAATGGAAGAATACCGAAAAAAAGGAAACATCCATACATACGTGGAATATAAAAAAAAGTAGAGCTATAATGAGAAAAACAATAAAACAAAAAAAGAGAGAGAGCTTCAAAAAATTTTGTAATGGACTAACAAAATTTAGCAATATGTCATATGTATGGAAAATGATGAGGATCTTTAAAAAAGAAAGAAATAAAATAGAGTGGAACAAATGGAAATTTCGTGAAAGAGAGGAATTAATTCTTAAGGATATAGAACAGCTGGCAGCTCCTAGCGTGACATTAAAAATAAAAATACTTGACAAAGAAGAAGATAGTGTATTAGATAAAGATTTCTCAGGGAAAGAACTGTTGAGAGCAATTAAAATGATAAAAAAGGATTTATTTCCAGGAAAAGACAGTATAGACTACAAAATGATAAAAGAACTACCAAAAGAAGTCTTAAAGATTTTATTGGAAATATTTAATGAAATTTGGAAAGGAAAAGGGTTTCCGGAAGAATGGAGAAAATATCAAGTATTCTTTATTGATAAGATAACAAGAATAAAGTAAGACCAATTTCGCTATCTTCATGTATGGGTAAACTGATGGAAAGACTAGTAAATGAAAGATTGATATGGCGGATGGAAAAGGAAAAGAATTTAATACGTTACAAAACGGATTTAGAAGAGGAAAATCATGTATAGAGAATTTAACAAAAATTACAGCAGATGCAAAAACGGCAATTTTAAAAGGAGAGTACTGTTTGGAAGCTTTCTGTAGACGTATCTTCAGCGTATGACAACGTACAATTTCACATATTGAAAAATAAAATATTAGGATGAATTGTCCGAAAAGAATATTAAATTTTATAGATATATGGTTAAGCGACAGAGAAGTGGAATTTGTAATTGATGAGGAAAAAACAATAACTAGAATAGTGAAAAAAGAATTACTTCAAGGTTCGGTTTTAAGCCCGGCGCTATATGAAATAAATATTGGATGATTGCATAAGTTCGTGCCTGATTTTCATAGTTGGCATTAAGTTATTGCGTGACTAAGTTCAGATGGTTTCGTTTGGTAATTGTAAGTCGTGGCCCTCTCCGGTGTCGCAGATAACACTCGTCGGCTGCTACCGTGGCTTCTCTCGCTCTGGATCTGGCGGCTGTTCCTCTCCGGGATGCTTTACCGCCTTTTGATGATCCGCTCCTTTTTGCAGGCGCAAGTCTGACAGGATGTCCTCTCGTCCTGTTAGCGAATCCCACCGCTGCCACCAGTTTGTTGTGCCGCGCCTTGAAGTGTGTTTCAGGGCCGGCACCGGGTTCGTAGGATCCGCAAGATGGGGGATTAAACCTCTGACGACTTACTTGGTTGAAGCAGTGGTGGTTTATTAAATGGATATTTCGGTGATACACCCGAGTCACTTACTTCACTAACCTGACTTGCGGGTTTAATGATACGTATACAGAATAACGCGATTCGTGCTCTAGCTGTTGACTGCCCCGCCGCTTCTCGGCAGGGCGGGCCTTTTATCGCTCGGAGGTACTTCCTCGTTGCCGACTCAGCTGTCAGCGCTTTTGCTCCCGGGCTCGGGTCAGTAGCCTAGCGGCCTGGTGATGGCCGAAATGCCACCTAAGATGTATTTGGCAATTGCCGAAGCATTTGGCAATTGGTTGGAATGTGTGTGTGGCAATTATCGGTACTTGCTCTGACAGCTCGATGTTGCAACTAAGGGACGTTGACTTCCGTTTCACAACAGGATCTTTGATTCGGAGTAAATTACGAGGCGTGACTTTATGCTTACGTACAACGTGTATTTCAAATAGAGACTGAACCGCTTGTTACATTGAAGTAGGGAGTGCTTGTAAGCGCGATCTACATTCGTTCAAAACCAAAACAAAATATTGAACTAGATAGGTAAACTCAACCAAAATTAAATTCATTACTTCAACAATTTCCAAATAGGTTTTTCCTTAAAAATCCTGCTTGATCACCTCCGGACTTATATTTACCCGAGGCTTCTCCACACGCACACACCTCACACACACGTTTCATGCGCGCATTTATATCTATAATAATTTTCTGTTTATAATGCTCCGTTTTTTGTTTCTTTCCTTTTATATATCATATGTTTTAATTACAATAGATGTTTCAATTAATTAATTTTCTTATGTAATAAATGTATCTTATTTAAACAAAACGCAAGAACCATTAATTTGTTAGATTAAGACCTCACACCTTATACCCCTCCCTCCTCTCGAAATCGCACGTGGTCCGATCATGATTTAAAGGGATTAAATTTCCTGACTTAAAAAAGGACCGACGATTGCACTGCTTACGGAAGGCGTTCTAGCGTCCCTACGGACGTTGACCCTTCTTGAGCCATTGAAAGTGCGTTTGGCTCGCGCCACACGCCTCAGAGCGTGTACCTGCGAGCGACATTTGTAAGTATCTGGTTGCGTCCTTCCTTACCCTTACCCCTCTGGTTAGCCTTTCTTTCGTTTCCCAGTTTTTCTTATCCTAATCCTGGGATTGGACGTAAGTAGGTAAGCTAGGCCGGTTCTAACCCACCGCGGCGGTGTCAGATTACACAAGGGTATCAGATTTCGCGGCGGGGGGGGGGGGAGTACCGCGGGGGAGGGGGAGGGGGGATACCGCGGGGGGAGAGGAAAGGGGTACCGCGGGGGGAGGGGGAGGGGGGTACCGCGTTTTCATGCGTCGCGGAGGCGGGGGAGGGGGGTACCGCTTTTTCATGCGTCGCGGGGGCGGGGGAGGGGGGTACCGCGTTTTCATACGTCGCGGGGGCGGGGGACCGCGTTTTCCGGCGCCGCGGGGTGACCGCGTTTTCGCCGCGCCGCGGGGTGAGGGGCGACCGCGTTTTCGCCGCGCCGGTCCGCGTGACGTCACCCGCTCGCGTACCCGGCCCCCGTTCGCGCGCGGTCCCTCTCGCTCCCGGCCCCCGTTCGCGTTATCTCCCCCGTTCGCGAGCGTTTTCACGTTCGCGTTTTCTCGTTCGCGCGCGTTTTCTCGTTCGCGCACGTTTTCTCGTTCGCATTATCTCGTTCCAATAACGTGACTTTCGGTCATTTGATCTGGATAACTGCTATTAAACATCTTTAAAACATATTTAAAAACAACTAAAACGGCTTTCAAAACAACTAAAAAACAGCTATTAAACAGCTAAGACACCTTTAAAAACAGATATTAAACAGCTATTAAACAGCTATCAAACAGCTAAAACACCTTTAAAAACAGATATTAAACATCTTTTAAACAACTAAAATGTCTTTAAAAACAACTAAAACATCTATATTATATTATGTGGGAAAAGAAAATAAAACAGTTATATGTGTATGCATCTACAGTTTATTTAAAAAAAAAATCATACATATTTCTGGTGTCGCGACCACCAGTTAGATATTTTTAATACATTTTGTAACGCGCAATTCTTAACATGTTTTTCACATCTTATAGTATTAGTAACATCTAGATTATTTAAATATTCGATATCTTCATAATCCGCATCCAAAGTCTCAATGTTTAGACTTTTTCTCGCTTTATTCTCAAGTAGATCAACCAGCCATTCTCGTTTCTGACATCCCTTAACGTACACAAGAGTCGACGTCTCGTCACCCTCTCCAAGCACGGCCGATGTAATTAGATGTTTCGCCATGCTGTACGGTACGTTTCCATCCTCCCATCGTAGTCCATGGTGATTTGCAATCAACCAGGAAGCGCACGACTTGTCGGATTTCATGAGGAGACTCCATGGCATGGGACATGTAAAAATGTAATGTGCCAAAACGGTCCCGTTTCTCAGAACCGCCATCTCCTTTACAACAAATTTCATCCCGACGGTGAATCCCTGCAGATCGACAAACGTTGGTACGATCATGACGAAACGACGGAGCAATCTGTAGCTTATCGTGGTACATCAGTGCCTCTTATATCGCAATATCCGCTGATATTGCAATTTACATGATTTACCGCACTACGTTCGACAACGGACAGTATTCGATTACGCGATCATGCAAGACGAGACAATAGGCGGTAGTATTTGCCGGTACATTCTCTTTACAGTCAAATTCTATTTGTACATCCACGGTGGCGCTCTTGACAGATTCGTTTTGTCGCGAGCAATCAATGACAACAAAAGGTCCTTTTGTCAGGAATGTAACCACGGTGCAAAGCGTATCGAAGCAGTCGTATCCGTAATAAGTTTTACGAAAACGCGCATACATATCGAAAAGGACGGCGTATCGATTTTTGCCAAAATCCAGATTCAAGTCATCGTACGGATAAAATTCAGAGTTTAGATAAAGTTTCACGTTGGTCAAGTTACAGTCATCGAATACGCTAACATCTTGCGACATGATATTCTTGCGTCCGGTCTGCAGCGCAAAGATAACGTATCGCGGCTTCTCCAGCTGAGTCGCCGTTTTAACGGCCCACGAATGCTTGGTCGTGTTCTGCAACATAGGATACTCATACAAATTCCACGAACGGAAACTAACACTAAGATATCGCCCGCTTTCCAACGCCCGTAGCATGGATAGCTTATTGATCTCGTTTAATGTGACGTGAGGCATTCGCCACTGTACTTTAAACAATTCAATTTCCGGCTCCGTCGCCGGATTTCCCACAATGCAATTGTTATCGCTGCGCGCTCGTATCAAAATTAATTCGTGACGAGCGTTAACAACCACGCGTTTGTAATCCTCGCAAAAGCCCAACAATGTGTTGAGCGGTACGCAATAGTTAAAATATCCCTCCGGGTGAGAAATGTCCCATCCAGCATTTTGCATAATTTTTGCTTTGTCATTTGTAAACGATACATAGTTCTTGATGGTACTGGTTATTCCAACGTTTCTGTTGCGATCAATCTCCACGCCATTGAGCTCGTATCGGATTTCGTCAAACATGAACGCCACGCAATTATTTGCAAGCGTTGTCTCAGACTCGTCATTTTTTCTCTTTATTGTCAATCTTCCTTCAACGTAGAGAAAGCTCTTGCACGGCAACGTGTATAAATCCTGCTGTTGTATGGGTATTCTTATCTCATCGTTATGTCCAAACGTTGTGTTAGCGTACGGATTGTACGTATGTGTCTCAATCTTGACGACGCTGTCGTCAAAGATCGGTTCACCTCCAATGTTCAAGATATTAGCCATTTCGTACGGCGAAACCCAATGATTTTAAAAATGCAACGTTCGACGCGGTGAGTTTCTTCTTTGGCGATCGGATTGTCTCTCTAATTTTGTTTCTCGTCTGTTGCACCTGCTCAGCTTTGTTCAGTACGAGCATCTCACGTTATCGCTGTCGTCTTCGTACATGCAGTCTAACGGTGATCTCTTCTCCACGAAAATCAATCAATCGACCGTCCTGATCCACGACGCGAAGCGTCAAGTCCGAAATGCTCCGTACGATAATCGGAAGGTAAATGATCTGTGCCGGCGTTTCCGATATCTTATATCCAGAAGGCACACTCGGTGAAAACTCGTGTATCGTGTGCACGTGCTTGTCGTTGCTGTACGCACCCGCGGTCACGTTACACTCTATGCGAATAATGTTTACGTTGATGATATTTATCGGAACATCCGATTCGTGCCATTGTCGCGACTCTAGCACGCGATTCGCTGAAAATCCTAGCAGCGATCCAATGTTGTTCGGTTTGGTGAAATTTATCCGATAAGCGCACTTGATCTCGCTCTTCATCGTATTGTTATTATTAGCTCGAATAACAATCAATAGGTGCGGTTCATCTTCGTTTGTCGAGACAATATTGGATTGGTTCCATAGAAGAGCGCGTTTCAGATACATGTCTATGTCACGCAGTTCGTACGATCCTTTGGGAATGGTAATCTCCATGTCGTCGTCGTCATAGTAGAATTTATTGTTCGACGAATTTACATTCGGTATCGTGTGATAGGTTGCAAAATCTGTCAGACCGAGCTCGTAATCGCCATCGCTCAAATCCACGACGGGAAAGTAGCTCACCGCGGGATGCTGCTCTTGCCGGTGAGCGTAAATGTCAGTGACATGTTTGAACGAATACTGAGATTAAACATCGTAACGCCGGTCTTTAAATTGATTATCAACCGACTGTAGAAAGCGCAGACACAGTTGTCCGCAATTGCTCTGATCGTATCGCTGATAAGGCGTGCGATTGTATTCTATCTTCGTCACGCTCGGTCCGAAATATCGCACCAATTCTTTTGGCGGTCGAAGATTGCCAAAACTGTCGAAATATATGGCACAATCTCCCCTCTTCGCGTACGCCACCCAGTGAGTACCGGGTCCCTCAGCATTATCCAAATTCACGATACCGCTCTCATTTCGACGTATACCGCCGATCGGTAGCGAGTCGCGCATGAAAATACCTCTAAAATATGGAATGCGCATAAGTTTTGCCAGTTGTTGCAGTTGCACGTTGGTAGTTACACCCTTGGGGATTTTTAGAGTCTCTTCGACGTTTTTTTTTTCTCGAGACTCCCCGTCCGCGTTTGTACGGAGCGAAATAAAGTCCGTGACCTTCCATGGCGCGATTGTGACGTTGCATCTCTTCCAGCTGACGTCGCGCGGCTTTGTTATCGTTCACGGCCTTTGCGACTCCCGCCGCTCCACCGACCAACAAACCGACAACCCCCAACAACGGCAGGATCGGTAGGATACCGCCGCGTTTCGCTACCGGAAGTATTCGCTTGTTCTTCTTCTTTTTCTTCGTTTTCAAACCCATACCGCGTTTCGTTTTAGCCTTCATGGCCGCCCAGACGGCTGTAGCTGCAGCTCTCTCTCCGAGAGTCGAATCGTTCGCGGTGACACGTTTTCGCGCTTTTGCGGCGAGTATATTGTCTGCCACGTGTTGTTCTGCGAGATCGTTGCTACGCGAGTAGGCTATGTCGTGCTCGCGGCACGCTGCGTCCAATGGATTGATACCCCGATCACCTCTTGCCAATCGTGTTTCTAAATGAGTTCCCGGACCGCAAAATTGATAGCCGGGGATATGTAATTCGATCGGAAGCGCGTTTATCGCGCGATTCAACAGACCTCGACCTATCTTCGGCGGCATTTGCAGCAGTTTTTTATCAACGGTGGCGGACCGTCGATGTGCGTTTGCTGACTCGGCAAATTATAATGTTTTAAACAGCGACGATATTGCTGAACCTCCGAATCTGCCTTGATATGTTCGGGAAGCTTATCCCACAAATAATCTATGTAATTATAAAACTGTCGTAGTAGAATGACCTTTGGTATATACTTCAACTGCTCGGCGGTTAAATCGTAAATATCGCTGTTATCCGACACGAGCAAAAACATTTTAAAGACTGAGCATCTCAGCTCTACGCGCCTCTATAAATAGGCCAGCTTTCTCGATACTGTTTTTCATTCGTTGTGGAGGGGAGGTAAAATGCGATTCGTACGACAATCGCGGACGATCAAAGTGACAAACTTTGACGATAGGATACAGATAACGAAAGAGATACGCAAACATGGAGACGTGCTACCGGTTTCTATACGCGGTATCATCTGCGGTCCGTCGAATTGCGGCAAGACAAACGTCTTGATAAGCTTGCTGGAAAGTCCGCACAGTGTACGTTTCGAGAACGTGTATGTGTACTCGAAATCGTTGCAACAACCGAAATATCGATATTTGGAGAATATACTAACACCGATAGAAGAGATTGGCTACGTTTTCGAATAACAGTGACGTCATTCCACCGAGCGAGGCGCTCCCGAATTCTATTTTTATCTTTGATGACGTGGCATGCGACAAGCAAGATACGATAAGAGAATACTTTGCAATGGGCCGGCACGCGCACGTTGACTCCTTCTATCTTTGTCAGACGTATGCAAAGATACCGAATCATCTTATACGAGACAACGCGAATTTATTGATTCTGTTTAAACAGGATGGTACCAATCTGAAACATGTATACAACGATCACGTAAACACAGATATGTCTTACGATGATTTCAGTAAATTGTGTCATATATGTTGGCAGCAAAAGTATGGATTTGTGGTGATAGACAAGGACAGCGCGATTTCGAATGGTCGATACAGAAAAGGATTTAACGACTTTGCGATACCGAAACGTGCTTAGTTGTCGTCGACGCGTCGATTGAACAACGTTATCGCAACATGGACAGCGGCGAGGAGATTAGAGAGCGCGAGAGGATAGCAAATCAAATTGCGAAAACGAGCAATTCGATTCGCAAAAAGTATCACGCCTTAAAAACGGGTAAAATGGAGGAAGATATCGCGTTGGAGAGACACTTTAAGCCCATCATCGAGCCTCTAAGGCAGATTGCCGAAAACACCGTTGGTAAAGAATCTGATGTGTCAAAGATTGAGAATGAAACGGCGTGGGAAGACGAAGAGTCAAAGCTCAAACGAAAACGACCAAACGCCTCGTTTAACGACTCTGTAATGGCTTCAACTCCGGTTACGTTGAAACGATCGATAAATATGCCATCTAATTTGAGCGAAATACCCAAAATTTTACAACCGCGTAAATCGAAACGATCGAAAGATTCATTGAATGAACCACCGATTATCTCAGCGCCTTCCGTGCAACCCCCAATGCTCGAATCACTCGCAAACGAGGATGTTTTCGAAACCACGGATGACTCACTCGTGATGTCTGTTCGGGAGCAGTTGCAAACATCTGAAGGTCGAGAAATGTTGCGAGATCACTTGGGTCCATTGAGCCAAAAGTACGTCGGGGCAGTTCTCAGTGGCGATCAAGAAAACGGTATAGACACCGTATACAGCGTTTATTTCAGCAACGATGGAATGATGCTAGGTAATAAACGTTTTGACGTGGACAACGCGGACAACATAATTATCAACGGTATACGACACGCAGGCACACGCGGTCTTTACGAGTTGATCTTTAAGAAACTTCCCGATTATGCCATCTACACGGAGGCCGACATGCAAACATACAAGAGCATTCTGTTGACGACGAGTGCTCATAAACGCAATTACGATGCTCATGCTCAATTAAATGGCAACAGAGGACACAAATACATAAATATAATCGCGCCGTTGATTTCGGGTAAAATAGCTGGAAAAGGTATACCGCGTGCCATGACATTAAACGGCAACAAGATCAATCATATAATTGCATCGTCGATTTCGGGTAAAAAAGCTGGAAAAGGTATACAGCGTGCCATGACATTAAACGGCAACAAGATCGATCATATAACTGCATCGTCGATTTCGGGTAAAAAAGCTGGAAAAGGTATACCGCGTGCCATGACATTAAACGACAACAAGATCGACTATGTTCATTGGGACAATCCCAACGAGCTTGTAGATCGTCTCCGATTGCTCGAAGCTTCGCGCCTTGCGGGTCACACCGGTCACGATAATGAGATCCTGTCGATTATCGAGGAACTTCGCGAGGCTGGACTTATTATAAATTAAACCGCGCGTCGGCGAGTCATTCAATCAACATCGAAATGCCGATCAACAAGTTTGGTATATCGCTCGGAAGAGGCGGTGCAGAACCGTACTATCAATGGAGAGGATTAATCAGAAATTACGTGCGCGATAACGCTCTTTGCGTGGTCGCCACCGACTTTGACGCGAAATCGCGTAAGATTCGACGGATAGCGCCGCCTGTAGATGATGGCGATGCGGCCAATAAACGTTACGTGCAGCAGAGCGTGCAAATTTTGAAAGATCGGCAGGATGAAATCGAGAGAAAGATGGTTGCATTCCAAAATGACGTGCAAATTACCCTAAACGAGCTTCAAAAGATGATTCAAGAAGTAATTATCGCGTATCATCGCGAATAGATAAGAACGTACATCTGATCTCTGCGTCAGTTGCGCGTCATCGTCATGGCTAGTAAGAAGCAATCAACTGAGAAACGGAGGCTGGTGGAAGAATTACACGCTCCTGCGAGAAGAAATTTTTCACGAAGACGCGTCATAGTGCGCGGATACGATGACCTGTGGCAGGCGGATGTGGTCGAGATGCTCCCATACACGCGATTCAACAGAGGCTACCACTACATACTCACCGTTATCGACGTGCTGAGCAAGCACGCATGGGCCGTACCGCTCAAGGCCAAGAGCGGAACCGAGGTTACTACGGCGATTGCGAAAATAATTCGAGACGGCGGAAGATGTCCGAAAAATCTGTAGACTGACAAGGGCAAAGAATTTTACAACGCAAACGTGCAGAAACTCTTGAAGAAACATAATATCAATCACTATTTGACCTATTCCGTAATGAAGGCATCGGTCGTCGAACGATTCAATCGCACGCTCAAGAACGACATGTGGAAAATGTTTACGCTCAATGGAAATTACAAATGGATCGACTCGCTGCCGGGTCTATCATGGATATATCGAGGATACACATACCCACGTAGATTGGTTTGTCGAACTTCACCTCGAGTTTTCGCATTTCTATCGCTACTAAATTCTCCGAAAAGACGCTTCGGCTATGAAAATTTGGTTTCGCGATCATTGCCTCCGCGCCGTATCTACCTTCCCAATGAGTCACGAGTCGCACGTCAACGTGATTCCGCACATTCTCCATGGTTTTGCCAAACACAGCGTTGTTCATCAATTTGTATAAATTTTTCTCAAAATCATTCTTGGCCAATGTTCTAAATTTTGTATTTAGTTCAATATAATCGCGAAGCCATGGAGATTGCGCGAATTTCAATATGCGGTGAATCTTTGATATACAAAAACCGTGACGAGTACACTGCTGCAGGTTGCGATAATGTATTACATAACGTTTCTTATCGTATAATGTTGCGAGGAGCTTGTTCTGCCGCTTACCGGGTGGTTTATCGCGCGTCGGACAGAACGGTAGGTCAGTGTGCGCGTCGTGAAGATGTTGCGGATACTCCAAGTCGACTTCGAGAATGTAGCCTATCGAGAAATCCAACGCGACATCCATAACATTAAAATTGGTTACGTCGTTGACCCATTGAAAATCTGCATATGGCAGTGGTTGACACATTGTTCAGCCGTATAAGTTGTTTACGTCAAAATATTTTTGCAATAGATTTAACGTTTGATTTCATACCCAGTGCTTCTTCCATTTCATTATAAAACTTGCATGTTTTGTATTGTACACCTGTCTGTGAGTTGTGTTTTTTTTGTCTTGTAATGCCTTCTAAGATCTTTGAACTTATTTTCACACTGTACAGCATTGAAAATCCAGTTAGGGTTCATTTTTCGCAAACCCTCAAAAATCAAGCGCCACACTTCCACATTTTTCATTACAGAACTTTTAAACAGCGACTCATGATCCTACCACAGTTTGATCAAGAGCTTAATAGCATTTTCATCCTTCCATTTCACAGCTGTCTCTTGCGATTTTAATTTTACAGGCACCTCTACAGATACAAGTTTTACAGGTACCGTGGGGTTGTCACTTTCTTGCACAGATAAGGGTTTTTCAGGTATATCTGTAGATCCTGTAAATGTTCATAGAAAAATCATAAAATATACTGATGAAAAATACGAACCCTTACATTAAGTATAAATAGTATTAAACAGTAAGAAAATTTTCTTTGCTAGTGGATAAATAACAATAATGAGGCTTTGTTGACTATAACTGGCAATCTTTATGTGCGAGAGCGCACGGACGCGCGATAGATAGCGCGAAAAAGACAACACAAGGAGCCGTTCACAAAAAAAGGAATAAGTCCAATAAACAATGTATATTAATAAAGTCTATACAATATGTTACAATACAGTTTCGTTTGATTCCAGCAAAGAAAAAGGGCCGTGAAAGCGCGCACAAAAGTTACGGCAAGCAAAGCGAGCGTGTTCGCGACGCGGGATAACGAGAATGCGTATTCGCGAAAGCAAACTCAAAGTGGTGTAACGGTTTTGCGTGCGGTGATCTTATGCGCGAGAGACAAGGCGAAAAAGAGCGGCTTCCGCAGCGCAGCGGCGGTCTTTTATTTCCTTCAAGACGAGGCTCCCTCCAGGCTGATTACTAATAATTTCGGGCGGGTGATTGGCCATCGGCGGCCTATGTCATCGTGCTGACGTCATAGTTTTCATTTGAAGATCCGAAGGAGTCGTTACTTGTTTTCGCTCGCTTTGTTTATAACATGGATCTTTCTTTTGTGTGAGAGCTGTTGCTTGACTTTATTTGTGCGACCGGTCAGCCGTGGCTGTGTTATTGCTAACAATTAGCGAACTTTCCGGAATATAACGAAAAATCCATGCTATACGTGACGATGGTTACTCTTTTGAGGCGAAATTATTTAGGCGATTATTTTATAGAAAGCGTGCTTGCGCTGACATGCAACCGAACGCGATTTCCTAGTGATACGAATTATCACGATCTCAAACACTTTATTAATAATAATTCACGACGTTTTGACTCTAATCCGAGTCCTTTTCAAGTGTATAATCATATAATGTTCTAACAAAGACTTTTGCTAGTCACGACAGTGTGCCCGCACGTCAGATCTAAAGAATGTAAAAAAACAGAACGGAGTTGCCTAAGCTAAAAGTAACTACATGCGTTCGTAAATTAATAAACAAAGAAAAACTATTTACAAGCTTTGTGCGTTATGTGGTGATAAAACATAGTCAATTATTAAAATGTAAAAAGTAAACTTAATTGTGTTAAAGAAGCACGTCTGCACGCCTTAGTTGCAAGAAACACAATGAGCAATATCTAATAAACAATAATCATTTATGACAAATAGAGGTTGGTTTTGTAGTCGCTATTATTTTGTCGTATATTGCCGTCAAATTCTCGGTGTCTTTTTAAAGGTTGATAGTATGATTGTGTTCTTTAATTAAAAACATTTCGGCGATTTCTCTCTTTTTGACGTGTTTTTTTGTGTAAAATTTTGTACCAGACCAATTGAACTCATGGTTTAAAGGAATGTGATTACTGGTCTGGTGGATCGTGCGTCATTTGTTAAAAAAATTCAAAACCTGACAATTCTACCAGACAAATTATTGGTTTTGCTTGATGTCACAGCGCTTTTTATAAACACTAGACACTACAGACGCGCGCTTTGCGCGCGCTATTTAGCTTTAACATTATGCTATTACTACTACACGATTAATTCCTTGATACACACAACTGTCAAAATATACAATGACAGTTGCAAATGAAATAAGCGCAGCAAGAGAACCAATCGGCATCGCGGAAAAGAGGCAACAATAAACTATTTATGCCTTTTTTAGAAAGGGATTCCGATAGAATTGGTATTAAAAGGTATCAAAAAAAGATGGAATTACATCTCACAGTTGACCGCATTTAGCCTACCGCAGTTCCTA
Organism: Temnothorax unifasciatus; assembly: GCA_030770225.1. NCBI lineage: Eukaryota > Metazoa > Arthropoda > Insecta > Hymenoptera > Formicidae > Temnothorax > Temnothorax unifasciatus. The sequence goes on along the minus strand of JASTWK010000193.1, from coordinate 75,826 downwards.
CACGCCATAGAATTAATTTTGAATTCCACTAGTTTCATGTTTGACGGACAGATTTATGAGCAAATATAGACAAATGCTAAAGAAATTACCTATAACGTCCAGTATATAGAAGTTTCTCTTGTCATCCTTTTGGAAGTTTCTTTTATTATTCATACACAAAATATGACGGCCTGGGATTAAGGTTTACCATCTTGAATGTCAATGGTTTCTGAGCGAAGCACAATTGATACTGACAACTCTTCCACATCAAATTCCGCGCTCCACCACAATTTCCATCGAATCCCACCGCCAAAAAGGGAGTGGAGAAAATTCACACGAATACTCTACGATGTAGGGTTTTAGAACGACCACGAGTGTATGCTCAAGTGTGCTCACTAGGTGTTTTCGAACGCGCGTGTGACATAATACATACAGGTGCCGTTTTTGAACACACTCCTGGACAGAGCGTTCAGCGCGCTCTCAGTCAGTTATAACCTAGAAATACATATCGTATATCTAGAAATATATAGAAATATATAGAAATATATAGAAATATATAGAAATATATAGAAATATATAGAAATATATAGAAATATATAGAAATATATAGAAATATATAAAAATATATAGAAATATATAAAAATATATAAAAATATATAGAAATATATAGAAATATATAGAAATATATATCATGCAACACCGTGGTCTCTCATCGTTAAATACGATCGTTTAACTCCAAATTTTGGTCGCGTCATGCAAAGATCGAAGTGTCACGATATTAGGATGGGTGTTACAAGAAGCGAAATATCAGCGGGTCGGATTTATCAGTGTAGTGACAATCGTGACCGTCGTGATAGAGATAGTGATCATCAATATATAGGTATATATCAATATATCAATATATAGGTTGTCACGACTTTTTCACTCCCGGTCGTGCCCGGGGCGTGTGACGGATCAAATGGGGAAGGAGAGAAGGATGTTAGGCCTCTCCGAAGGTTCTCTCGTACATCTGAAGTTTCGCAAATCGAGAATTATTAAAAATATTGAAGTAAGGCTCACAAAGGATTAATATCAATTAAAAAGAGCAACAAGCCGTGACTGGATGTTAGTGTCGATATATTTAATTAAAAAACTAATGACAAACGTTTCGGTCAACCTACAGGACCATCCTCAGTGTCGCAACATTACAATCGAAGTACAAAATCGAAACTATAAACTAAACGCAACAATTCGTTGTCTTCTGTACCTCATGCTGTAAGATGAGATATTAAAAATTAGATCGGTGTGTTACAAGACAGAATTTAGATAAATATACATACATGAGGATTTTTTTCCCTTCGTCGTACAATCATTAGTCGAGTTAGAATATTCGTTAAAATTACACACTTAGTTCATTCGTCGTACGATCTTTTAACGAGTCAGCATTTCGATGACAGTTACATTCTATGTACAAACCGCTCGGAGACAAGAGAACGTATCCAAATATATAGACAGAAGAGGAAAGGAAAGGGAAAACAGGAAGGGGAAACAGATAGTGGGAATGGGCGAGAAGGAAGGGAGCGAGGTTATGGCGGGAACACATTAAGGACCGGCAGGTAGCACTCCGAAAGAGATTCTGTGTCATTTTGCTTATTCAAGGGAGATGACTGCCTTTTAATATGTATCATTTCCGATACCAATCTCTTTCGAAGTGATGGTTCAACGTCCAAAATTTCCACTCCGTCCCAATCGAAGTCATGATCCGTCTGCAGACGGTGACACGATATCACAGAAGGGGAACCTGACTTTTTATTTATATCTGATCTGTGCTCTTTTACTCTGGTTTTCAACTGTCTTTTGCTTTGACCGACATAAGTTGCATCGCAATCTCTACAAGGGCAATGTCACATTTGCGAAAAACCGTTCGAGCCAGACGATGTGCGAGTACGCGATCATTGTCACCTGACCGGTCGATACAGAGGTCCCGCGCATTCCAACTGTAATCTAAATTATACAGATTCACATTGCATTCCAATAATTTTTCATAATTTATCGGGCTATGACGCGCATTTTATTATCACGGAGATAGCTACAGCGTACGAAGGACGTGTAGACTTACTTCCAATCACGAAAGAAAAATATATATCGTTCACGAAGTATGTGAAAACTACCGCAGAAAGATCAGATTCGCGAAGCGATATAAAATTACTGTTTATCGGCTCGTATAAATTTTTGAGCGCGAGTCTTGCAAAATTAGCATCCTTCTTCGATAAGGATAAATTGAAAATTATACGTTCCAAATTTTCCACGTTATCCGACGACGATTTCGAATTATTGACGCGAAAAGGTATCTTTCCGTACGAATACGTGGATTGTGTGGACAAGCTGGAGGACACATGTTTACCACCGCGCGAATCGTTTTACAGTTCCTGGACCGGTGACACCGTATCCGAGAGCGATTACGAGCACGCCGCGAACGTCTGGCAGCGGTTCTCCGTTCGAACCTTGGGCGAATACAGCGATTTATATCTCAAAACTGATGTCTTGTTATTGGCCGACGTTTTTGAAAATTTCCGCGACAGTATGTATCGCGAGTTACGGACTCGATCTCGCGTACTACTACACTTTGCCAGGCTTTACGTGGGACGCTATGTTGAAACATACTCGCGTAAATTTCGAACTGCTGGCCGACATTGACATGGTCATGTTCATCGAACGCGGTATTCGCGGCGGTCTGAGTCAATGTTCCGGCAGATACGCGCAGGCCAACAACAAGTACATGCAGTCATACGATTCATCGAAACCCTCTGTTGTGCCGTTATCTCGAGATGGAGGGTTCGGCACAGAGTTCTTTGGATCCGCCGGGAGGAAGGAACAATCACTGAACAGCTGCTTGTTTCAATTGCGATTTAATAAAACGTTTATTTATCACACACAAATATCTTCGTTATTTCACTGCCCTGACTTGCGGGCGTTCGCTATTACATTCGGTTACGTCGGTCGCACTTATCGGTACGGTGTCTCGCGCTCGGTTATTAGACTGCCCGCCGCTTCTCGGAAGGGCGGGTTTTTTATCTTTCGCGTATTACTTCCGCGATGCTGACTTAGCTGTCAGCGTTTTTGCTTCCGGGTGTGCGACCTGGAAGCCGTTTGCGACAGCCGGAATGCCACCTCAGGAGAGTTTGGCAATATTCGGGATGCGCGCTGACAGCTAGGTGTCGCAATTAGGTCACGGCGACTTCCGCCTCACAACACCTCGTTCTATCTGATGTACTTCGATGTAAATAACTTGTACGGCTGGGCGATGTGTCAGCCACTGCCCTACGCGGAGTTTTGATGGGTCGAAGACGCGTCAAATTTTGACTTTAACGCGATCGCTTTGGATTCGCCCACGGGTTACATTCTCGAGGTCGACCTAGAGTATCCGCAGGATAAACATGACGCGCACGCTGACCTACCGTTCTGTCCGACGCGCGATAAACCGCCAGGCAAACGCCAGGCTAAACTTCTCGCTACCCTGCACGATAAGAAGCGTTACGTCATACACTACCGCAACCTACAGCAGTGCACGCGCCACGGCCTTCGCGTCACAAAGATACATCGCGTATTGCAATTCGCTCAATCTGCGTGGCTCCGCACTTACATCGAGCTCAATACGAAATTTAGAACACTGGCCAAGAACGATTTTGAGAAAAATTTATATAAATTGATGAATAACGCAGTTTTCGGGAAAACAATGGAGAATGTACGCAATCACGTCGACGTAAAATTACTGACAAAGTGGGATGGACGATACGGCGCGGAGGCACTGATCTCGAAACCAAATTTCCACAGCAGGAGCGTGTTTTCGGAAAATCTGATAGCCGTCGAACTGCGAAAACTCGAGGTTAAATTCGATAAACCGATCTACGTCGGCATGTGCATTCTCGACGTATCGAAAGTCTGCTTGTACGAATTTCATCACGAGTACATGTCTCCCCTGTACCGCGACTCGTGCAGAATTATGTATACCGATACGGACAGCCTTATATATCATATCGAGTGCGACGACGCGTACGAAAACGTGAAACGCGATATCGCTAGATTCGACACGAGCGATTACGCGGTAGATAACACTTATGGTATGCCACTCGTGAATAAAAAAGTGCCGGGCTTGATGAAGGACGAGAATAACGGCGCGATCATGACCGAATTCGTCGGACTCGAGGCGATGATGTACGCCTTGCGAGTAGATGGTAAAAAAGATTGTAAAAAAGCGAAAGGTGTGAAGAGCAACGTCGTAGCGCGTACTATAACGTTCGAGGATTACACGAGGTGTTTGAACGATGAGATCGAAATGACGCGACGGCAGTCCTGTATACGATCAAAAATGCACGAAGTGTACACTATCTGCGAGACGAAAATCGCTCTGAGTCCATACGAAGATAAGCGATACATCGTGCCAGATTCGACCGATACGTTGCCGTGGGGACATTACAGAATATAACGTAATGTATGCAATATATGTAATATAATGTATGTACGTATGTATATATGTATATATGTATGTAACGTAATATAATGTAGTAGTATAACATATAAATGTAATGTATGTATGTATGTATGTAATGTATGTAGTAGTATAACATGATATATGTATGTATGTACGTAACGTAATATAATGTAGTAGTATAACACATGTATGTAATGTATGTATATAACGTAACGTATGTATTATGTTAATGGAAGGATATTAATAAAGATATCGTACATGTATTTGGTATTTAATATTTTTTTATTATATATTTTATATGTATTACATATTTCAGATACTTTACATGTATCATTTTTATATTAAGAATAAAATACAGTTTGCACGAATTAAATAACATTGTTCTTGTGTATCCAAGAGTTGTGCAATCCGTCGAATCCCAGCCATTTCACGTAAACCTCGTCGCCTCTCCTGCGCAGTACTTTCTCCACGAGATACACGTCAGGATAAGTCGCGCGATGCAATTCGTGCTCGTAGAACGCTCCGGCGACGGATTTTCCACGATAGTCCTCGAGTAGGTAGGTTACGGGATTGGTATGCTGCACTCTGACGATCTTAAACACCTCGGTGGTCCAATTCGGCGTGTAACCTTTCTCGAAAATTGTCTTGTATTTGCTGACGCGTACCGAGTCGCCCGTTTTGAACTTTGCCGGGCCCGCGATCTTTATCGCGCTGTACACCGTAGCCAAGAGTCTTTCGGCGATCGCGGGGGTAACGTCGACAGGTCGCATGCCGATCGTTCGATGCTTGCGCGCGTTGTAATCCGACACGAGTCGCGGTAGCTCGTCGACCCACTTGTAAGTTCCATTGAGCGTAAACGTCTTCCACATGTTGTTTTTTAACGTGCGATTGAATCGCTCGACGACCGACGCCTTCAACACCGAATACGTGGAATAGTGGATTGATGCCGTGTTTTCTCACGAGACGTTGCACGTTGGTGTTGTAAAATTCCTTCCCCATGTCGGTTACTAGGGCACCTCCCGCTATCTCGAATTATCTCAGCGACAGCGACGGCTGTTTCGCTGCCGCCTTTACCCTTGAGCGGCACGGCCCACGCGTACTTGCTCAACACATCGATGACGGTGAGTATGGTGGCCTCCGTTGAAACGCGAGTACGGACGCATCTCGACGATGTCAGCCTGCCACAGGTCGTCGTACCCCCGCACTATGACATGTCTGCGGGGAAAATTTCTTCTCGCCGGTGCGTGCAATTCGTCCACCAACCGTCGCTTTTCGATATTTTTATCCACATCGGATTTTAACGGACTCATGTTTCGTTAGCGTTTCGTTGGCTGTTCGTCTTCGTCCTTCAGCTGTACGTAGCCGTTTCTGTTTCTGTTTCTGTGTCGTTCGTTGCTGCTTCTGAACCGCTCAGAAACGAGTTCGAGCCGTTCTTGAACCGTTCGACAGCCGTTCGACAATCGTTCTCGAACCGTTCGTTGTCGTTCGTCGTCGTCAGTTAACCGTTGTTTGTCACTCATCGTCGTTGTCGTCGTCGTCGACGTTCTTTAGCCGTTTGAAGCCTTTCCTGTCTCCGCGTAGTTCGCAGTTATTTCTAAACCGCTCGTAATCGTTTCTGAGCTGTTTTTTAACCGTTCCACAACCGTCCGACAACAGTTCTCGAACCGTAAGACAGCCGTCCGACAGTCGTTCTCGAATCGTTCGTTGCTGTTCGTCGCCGTCGTCAATTAACCGTTGCCTCTCTTCACTCGTCGCCGTTCGATAGTCGTTTCTGCTAAACCGTTTCTTCATCGTTTATTAGCCGTTTCCAATCTAACGATATTCGTACGCCAAAGCGCGTTTACCGCAGTCTGTAACGCTTGCACGTCTTTCTCAAACGCGGTAAGCTTCTCGTCTGACTCTTTTCGTTGATCTCGCAGACTTTTAACGCACTGATCCACGTATAGTTTGTTAACCGCGTCACCGTCAGTCTCAGGCTGCGCCACGCGACGAATCTTGCGCGTCCTTGCGTCAAAGTCCGTGGCGGTGCGACACAGAGCGTTGTCGCGCACAAAATTTCTCACCAATCCGCTCTACCGATGGTACAAAATGGCATTCGTCGCGTCTTCGCTCTGCTCGAACAATCCAAATTTATTGATCGGCATTTCGACGCTGATTGAACGGATCGCTGTCGCGCCGTTTAATTTATAATAAGCCCAGCCTCGCGAAGTTCCTCGATGATCGACATGATCTCATTGTCGTGGGCATTGTTGCCAGCTTGACGCAAAGCGTCGAGCAATCGCAGACGATCCACCAGCTCGTTGGGGTCGTCCCAGTACACGTAGTCGATCTTATTGTCGGTTAGCGTCATAGCGCGAGACGCGAATAATCCCTTTCCGGATTTTTTCTCCTTGAGTTCGGTCGACATCAACGGTGAGATTATCGATTGATACTTGAATCCCCTGTTGCCCATTACTCGCCCTTGAGGATTGTGCTTGTATTTATGAGCACTCGTCGCCACTAGTATGTCCTTGTACTTTTGCATATCCGCCTCCGTGTAGAGCTTATCATCGGGTGCTTTCTTGAAGATCAACTCGTAAATACCGGGTGTGCCGACGTATCGTATGCCACCGATAATTATATTATCCGCTTTGTCCACGTCAAAAAGTTTATTACCGAGCATTAATTCATTCTTGCCGAGATAAACACCGTACACGTATCTATCGTCGAATCGGCGCCCAAAACTTCTGCGATGTACAATCGGCTCAGTGGACCCAAGCGACTCTCCAACGTTTCTACAAAAAATTCTCGACCCTCCGACGTTTGCAACTGCTTTTGAACGGCCGTCTCGATCGAGTCGTCCGTGGTTTCGAATACATCCGCGTCTTCGAGGAATTCGGAACTTGTACGTTGCACGGTTCGCATCGGCGTAGAGGTTATCGGTGTAGAAGTTATCGGTAGTACTTTCGAGCGTTTTGATTGATTAGATTTACGCGGTGTCGACGATAACAGATCCGACCAGGAGTCTAATCGTTCCCTCTTTTTCTTCGGTGTAGCAGCCTCCTCCTCCTCCTCCTCCTCCTTCTCCTCCTCCTCCTCCCCGCGCTGTCGAATTGATTGCGTTTTGATTTTTGCGTCAGCGACGCTCTCCGCCGGCTCCTCTTTCTTCACCGCGATCGAGCTCGAGTTGTCGACGATCTTTTTCAGCGGCCCGATGAGAGGTCTGAAGTGCGTGTCCAACTCAATGTCCTTCTCGATCTTACCGGTCTTCAAAGCGCGAAGTTTCTTGCGAATCGAATCGCTCGTTTTCGCGATATCTTTCACGATCTTCTCGCGTTTGCGAATATTCACGCTCTCGTCGATCGCAGCCATCGTGGGAGAAAAAAAACAAAACAGAGCGTCTCTCTCTCTGTAACGCTAACGTTTCACCCTCGACGACGTATCGGCGACGACTGACCGCTTTTGCGGTATCGCGAACACGTTAAATCCTTTTCTGTATCGGCCGTTCAAAAGCGCGCTGTCCTTGTCTATCACTACGAATCCGTACTTGCATCGCCAACAATCGTGGCACAAGGAGCAAAATTCGTCGTACGACATGTCGGTATTCACGTGATCGTTGTACACGTGTTTCAAATTAGTGCCATCTTGCCTGAATAGGATCAGCAGATTCGCGTTGTTGCGTATCAGATGTTTAGGTATTCTCGCGTACGTCTGACAGAGATAAAAGCAGTCGACGCTTGAGTGCCTGCCCATCGAGAAATACTCTCTCACGGTGTCTTGCTTATCGCACGCCACGTCGTCGAAGACGAAGATCGAGTTTGGACACGCGTCGCTCGGTGGAATGACGTCACTGTTATTGGAGAAGGTGTAGTAGCCGATTTCGTCGATCGATGTCAGTAAATTCTCCAGATATCGGTATTTCGGTTAATGCAGCGATTTCGAGTACACGTACACGTTCTCGAAACGTACACTTTCCAGCAAACTTATCAGAACGTTGGTTTTACCGCAATTCGAGGGACCACAAATGATCGCGCGTATAGTAGTCGGCAGCATCGTACCGTGTTTGCGCCTCTCCGCGTTGCCCTCCATCGACCGTGATCTGTCGTCGCAATTCGTTACGCGAATTGCCAACGGTTGTCGCACGAATCTCATTTCTTTTTTTCTCTTCGCACTTTGTACGACTGAATCGAACTTTCTCGTTCGAACGTCTATTTATAGATGCGCGGCACCGCGAATCGCTCAGTCGCAAAGATGTTCGTCCTGCTGTCGAGACCTTCGAACATTCGCGATTTTAGCGTCGAATGTCAATGAAATTAAAAACTGGTAGAGGTCTGTTTAATCGCGCGATAGGTGCACTTCCGATCGAATTGCACATTCCCGGCTATCAGTTTTGCGGTCCAGGTACTCGTCTGCGAGAACGATTGGCTAGAGGTGATCCGGGTGTAAATCCATTGGACGCGGCGTGTCGCGAGCACGACATAGCCTATTCGCGTGACAAAGGCCTCACCGAGAGACACGCGGCGGACAAGATACTCGCCGAGAGAGCGCTAGGACGCGTCATCGCGAGAGATTCGGCTCTCGGAGAGAGGGCTGCCGCTACAGCCGTCTGGGCGGTCATGAAGGCTAAGACGAAGCTCGGAATGGGTTTGAAAACACAGAAAACACAGAAAACACGAACGAGGAAAAGGTCGACGAAGAAACGAATACTTCCGGCGGCGAAACGAGGTGGCGTATTGCCGATTCTATACCGTTGTTGGGAGTTCTCGGTTCTCTGGCCGGCGGAGCGGCCGGAATTACAACAGCGGTGAACGCTAGCAAAGCCGCGCGACGTCAGCTGGAAGAGACGCAACGTCACAATCGTGCCATGGAAGGTCGCGGACTTTATCTCGCTCCGTACAAATATGGACAGGGACTGTATCTCGGCCCGCACAAACGCGGGCGAGGAGTAGCGTTGAAGATTAGAAATAAAAAAAAACGTCAAAAAGACGTTAACTATGCCGGCGGGTATTACGACTAACGTACAATTGAGTTGACTGGCAAAGCGAATGCGCGTTCCATTCTTCAGAGGTGTTTTCATGCGTGATTCGTTACCGATCGTCGACGGCGTGCGTCGAAACGAGAGCGGTATCGTGAATTTGGACGATGCAGCGGGCCCCGGTACTCATTGGGTAGCGTACGCCAAGAGGGGAGATCGAGTCGTATATTTCGACAGTTTCGGCAATCTTCGATCGCCGAAAGAACTGGTGCGATATTTCGGAGCGAGCGTGACGAAGATCGAGTACAATCGCACGTCTTATCAGCGACACGATCAGAGCATCTGTGGACAATTGTGCTTGCAATTTCTCCGGACGATCGACGACGATCGGCGCTGATTTAAAATCTGACGACGCGCCGCACAGTGGTTCAATTTACAAATCTAGCTGGACAAAATTATTTAAGAGGGAAATAAGTCGTATTTATAATTAATGCAACATTGTTTATAAAAAAACTATGTAATATAAAAGTAAACATTAAAAAATCAAAATTGTTGCGAGCACATTTTTTTCAACGCTGACTAACTGATATCACATATGAGTGCAAACGCCTTAATTTCTTCAACATGGGTTCAGAACAATTATTTAAATTAAACTTAGCTTTTAAATAGTCTATTAATGTTCTTTCATGATTCATATTATCACTCAAATTGAAATCACAACTCTTCAGCCAGTCAAATAGCTCTCTCCTATTAACTATTAACTATTAACGTGGAATTGTCTACCTTCAAAGAAAAAAGGATATATTTCTTAAATTCGCAAAAATACGCACATTAAACTACTATCAATCAGATCTACATGAATAATTTTATCAAATAAAACCAAACTCATGATATACAAATGCATACACTGAAAAAAAAAAATTCTAAAAAAAACAAAATTTCCTTAATTTTAGTAAATGGCGAGTTTGCATACAACTGTGAACGCATTTTTTTAAAATAAGAAACTGTATGTATTTATTTGAAGAACATAATTCTTTTATAAAAAAAATAATTGTTTAATTATAACAAGTATTTACTACAATGCAGTTAATAATTATTGAAATATAATGTTTATTTTTTATTAATTAGTAATTTTCTAATTATATTTATTACTTTCAACAAAATACATATTTTTATTAAAAAAAGAATTCATAAACTTTAAGAAGTATTTTGTACAATATAGTCAATATTTATAGAGATATGAATCTTATGTTTTATAAGTTAACGATTTTTTAATAATATTTATTTAATTTAAAAAAATAATTTTTCTATAAATTATTTTTACTTATAAGTAAAAACTTTAAAATTTTTTTCTAAAACATATACTAAATTGGCGTCCAAGCGCCAAGAGATACCCTTGTAGAGAAGGGATTCTTCCACTTACGACAGTGGACTCTGTGGAGTCTGTGGTTTTCGTCTTGCAGGGGACCTGCTTATATATTATGGTTGGATATATTTTAAATTTGAGAAACGTTTCCCATCATACGCCATCTAGCAGCGTCGCGCGTCGTTGCGAACTTATAGGATTCCGTCAAGTTAAAAATGCTCACAAATAAAATATTCTTTTTGTTTTTGTCGAATATATTTACTTTATTTTAGTATATATTTCCTGAAATGTAATAAATTGCACTAAAGAAATATTTATTTCTTATAAGTACTCTATTTATTATTTTCATAACTTTGGAAACTTGAATTTAAACAAATATTTATTAAAGTGTCATTTCTAAAATTAAAAGATTCTTGTTTAGTATTTTAAAAATTCATTTACTACATTTTAATAACTTTTGTACTGTAATATAGTAAACCTGAATTTGATTCAAGTAAATTTTTCAGCAAAAAAACATTTTCTAATTTTAATACTTTAGTTTACTATATTCAAATTGATAAGTTTTATATTTTAACGTTTTTTATTTAAATTAAGTAAATCTAATTTTAGTAAATATATTTACTAAAAGTAAGCAAATTTTTTTTTCAGTGTACAAAAGTTTTGCTGTTCTCACAAACTTACAATATTCTCGAAAATATATTTAAAAAAATTAACAAACTGCTTGTATTTTTTTACTAAATTTAATAACTAATCAAAATGAAACAAAGGATAAAAATGCGAAATATGTACCTGTCTCAAGAGTATTCATCATAAAAATAATTATTTCGAAGTTAAGGTTAACCAAATATCCAACGCAAAATATTCAACGCAAGTGCTCGTAATAATAGTATATTGTGCACCAAGGAGCGAAAGTAGCATTTTTCAGACGAGTGTGAAGTTTGCTGCCCGAGCCGAAAGCGAGGGCGGCAAATCGCACGAGTCTGAAAAGCTTTCGCCTCGAAATGCACACGATATTTTTCACAATATCTTTACGGAAAGTTTGATTTCCATGCCTAGAGAGAGGCGAGAGCGGCCAATTTCACGCCAGGACTTACTTTCCTTCCTTAAATAATTTTGTCCAGCTAGATTTGTAAATTGAACCACTGTGCGCCGTGTGGAGACTCAGTGTTCGTCGAACAGCTTCCGTCGACATGTCTATAACGTTCACGCTGACCGGGAAGAGCAGCATCCTCGCGGAGCACTATTTTCCCGCCGTGGATCTGAGCGACGGTGACTACAAGCTCGGTCTAACGTGCTTTGAGACTTATCATACGATTCCGAATGTGAATTCTTTGAATAATAAATTTTATTTCGATGAGGATGACACGGAAATTACGATTCCCGAGGGATCGTACGAGATATGGGCCATACACGAGTTTTTGAAACGTGAAATTTTACAGAAACGTCCGCGACGCGTGGTTCGTTCCAACGACGATCGTACGTCGGTCGCGAATATTGCGCGAGAGGAGACCGTTCGCGCGAACTGCTACGAAGACGAGGTCGCGGAATACCCGATAATGCTCCGCGCAAATTACAATACAATGAAGAGCGAGATCAAGTGCGCTTTCAGAGTGAACTTCAACAAACCGAACAACGTCGGATCGCTGCTGGGATTCTCGTCGACACGTATATTGCGGCCAGGACAGTGGCACGAATCGGACGCACCGATTAATATTATCAACGTAAACATTATCCGTGTGGAGTGTAACGTGACCGCGGGTGCGTACAGCAACGGCAAACGTGTTCATACGATACACGAGTTCTCACCGAGCGTACCACCGGGATATAAGATATCGGAAACACCGGCGCAGATCATTTATCTGCCGATCATCGCGCGGAGCGTTACGAATCTAACGATATGCGTCGCTGATCAAGACGGACGATTGCTCGATTTTCGCGGAGAAAAGATCACCGTCAGATTGCACGTACGACAGCGAGAGCGATAACGCACCAGTGTACGCGTGGCGTGAGTGTGCGCGCGACATATGAGATGCTAGTGTTGAACGACTCGGAGACGCGACAGATAACAACAGTAATATCTTTACGGCTGCGCCGATCGACGATATCGTCAAGTCGACATTCGGTGGCGTTAAAAAAAGAGAGACGAGAAAGAAGCTCAACGCGTCAAACGTTAAGTTTTTACAATCTCTGGGATTCGCGGTGCGAAACATCTGAACGATGACTGAAATTCTCAACATCGGAGGCGAGCCGGTCTTTGACGATCGCATGACATGAACTCATTTCGGAGATCCTGTAAGTTCGTGCTGCCACCTAACGAATTTGATCTGAGAAATTATAGCTTCTTCAAGGTCTCTTGTGGTCGGTATTTTGGAATATTTTCCTGCAAATTGCCGCCCGTGCAATTCCGCCATCGCAAATCTTCCAATTCCGGGTCCATGAATCTCTTACAATTAGATTTCATACTTCATACTCAAGGCCAGTCAACTCATTAAACGTTGTAAGTTTTTTTTATTAATTTATTTTTAAATTTTTATTTGTTTGCTTCTTTCATTCTTCTGCAAGGATGTCAGAAATTATTCTCAAAGATATTAATATTAGAACGATTTAATATTAAACATAAAACAGTCGGCGTCAACGACGAACAATTTGTCATTTTTATCGCGAGTTATATCGATTAATTAATCCCATATATATTCAATATACTGGCGTATGAACGTGAGATTGTTGCGTCTATTTTTTTGCATGTATTTCACGCAATACTCAATGATCGCGGCGCGGTGGCGAACAACGAGCGGCGTTGCAGCACGAGGGGACCAGTGACGTCACCCTGTCACGCCTCGGCGGGCACCTGTTCCGCCATTAACATTAGCCTGGGTGTTATCTACGAGTATAGACCCGAAGGGAACGCACTTTCGACCGAACACGAGAAGGCAATTGTCTTCGGCCGCTGGACACGGCCATCCTAGAGACAGAGAGAAAGAAAGAAAGAAAGAAAGAGAAAGAGAGAGACATTTCGGTATATGCCGCTGCAGGCTCGGTCCGCCTTCGTCACGCTTCGTTGAATCCTGGCGTGCCTTTGTTCCTCCTGTATCAGAACAAACGCCAATTATTTTTTGGCCTTAACTCCACGGCTGTGGCTACTCGGTAGTCTCGTTCCATTTTTATACGCTGCTCTTAATTTTGCCGTTCTTAATGACGTATTTGCTGACCACTTTGGCAGCGGTAGCTCCCAGTTTCCTCTCGACTTTGTCTCCGCTAAAGAAATATTATTAACATTTTTTTTATATATTTAGGACAGAGAAAAGAGAGCTCTGAGTATTCGGTTATTCAGCAGCGAGGTGGTACGTTGTGTTCAATTTGATGAAGTCGTCATAGAAATGCGTAGAACGCGAGCGCTTTCATTCCACCTTCTTGAGCTTGTTTCAATAACAATACGACCGGTATGTTAATTGCCGTATGTAATTAATGTCCGAGTGTGCAGGGGCACCGCGTTTCGGCGCCCCCTTTCTCCGGAATCCACCGGGGCGATCCATTATTGAAAAGGCGCGGCGTGTGTGGGAAATTGGAAGGAAACGCCGAGACACACCGGGACACGTGGTTACAGGTGTTCAAACGATGCACGCGGGAATGTGTCACAGGTGCCCGTTCACCCGACTTCTCTTTATTATCGTTTCGCATCGTAAATGGCTATTATCGGCCTGGGAGGGTAGTTTAGAAAGTCGAGGGTAAGCGGTCTTTCTTTTCACGCGTGTGTTAAACTTTAACCGTTCTGTTGTCGGCTACGCTGTTTGCGTTCACAAGTTAATGCAGGCTCGCACACATTAAAGGAGGGGGTCCAAAAATGGCCGTTTTGTGCCCCGCTGGGAAACCTGTAAAACATTTTTTTCCACCTTATTTAAGGTTGAAATAAGAAGAAAATAATGGTCATTTACCCAGGAAACCACGGGAAATATTTTAAAATCTATAATAATGTGTTTAAAACGTCTGTTAAAGTAACTGTGTTTGAGCGGTTTAATAAAAGGTGAAACGTTTTAAAACAAGCACTACATTTCCATTTAATGAATTTTGCATCATGAAATTGTATATAATATTTTTATTACATTTAAATATATATTTTTTATTACATACATATTGCGACGCTTTTTCCCCCGGTCTCGCTATCCGGAGGAGGGCTATCGAGGATTAGAGCGCGCAATCCGATACTCAATTAGATACTCAATCAAATAGTGCAATGGGCGCCAGGTGCGACAAGTCGCACCACCGTACGATACCTTACTCGATACACGATCCTACGCGATATCTCAGGGCGTAGCTTCTTTTCGGGGAATTCGGAGAGAAGGCGTGACGCAATTAACCACACAAAACATTAGAAAACAATTAGGTGTAATATATTTGAATAACATCAGACAACGTAGTAATATATTTGAACAATATCAGACAATGTATCAGATTAACGCAAGAACGCAGGCGGCTTGACCTACCGCAAGAACGTAACGGAAATTAACGCGCGAGAATAAACTAACGCGACAAGGTCAATCGGCACGATCGACGCACGCGAGAAGTTAACGCGACGAATTCAACGGCCGCAAGAGAAATTAACGCAATCTAGAACGGAACATTATTCGCAACAGTATTACTCGCATACACGCAAAATTAAGGTAACGCGGTACCTCACTACAAACGCACACGAATACTTAAGCCGCAACTCACCGATCGCATTTCCAATACACGAATATTCGGGCCACCTCGATTTTGCACGACGCCAAAATTATGGGCGATCTCGCCGCACCGGCCCCGCCGGTCGGCGATCGCTCCCCGAACACGAAATACGGACTCGTATCGCGGATGATCCCGCGGCTTGCCACGCGAATCCCGAATCTTCTCGCAACACGGAGATTCCGCGGCCCCGCGCCGATCCCGACGATTCTCCCGTCCTCCCAACGCAAACTTCGCCGTCCTCGAGGGCCCGAATACGCTATTCGACTACGAGGCCGAGTGCCCTTCAAATTAATACATGACCACTCGTGGCTCGCAGCCTTACTTCACAATACGCAATCCTTTCCAACAACGCGATTAAACAAATACGCGGCACGAACATTCCACTTAACGCGAACACACACGACACGATCATTAACGCAATCGCGCCACGAATAATAACGCAAGCACGACACGATTCTAACGCCAGCACGACACGATTAACACGATTCCACGCCACGCGACTGTCGGCCGCGACGGTGCTCCCGGGGAGGGCACCAGGTCTCTACTTACATGAGAGTTCGCTGTCGGCGAGGCCCCTGCACGAAGGAAACAACTAAGGTACTCGTACATGCGGTCGGACGCAGGTAACTCCTGCGGCGCCGAGGTAACAAACACGCGACTGGGGCCAGCGCCTCGAGCGAACCCTCTTTCCTATCGCGGGGACGCCAGGGTGGTAACCTTACAGTTCGTCGATCGTCTCGAATCCTTCCGTCCGGGCGGCTCCTTACTCGGGCGATGCCTCCCCGTTCCTTGCCGGCACGACAGTGATGGTCCTTTCGTCTGCCGGGATCGCGCCGGTTCCCCGCGCCTGCGCCGTTGCGTGCCGCCGGACCGGATCACCGATCCTCGCGCTCTCGGCGCCCGTTGCTCGCGCGCCGCTACTTCCGGTGGCGCCACTCCACTTTTAGGGCGCTCTCGTCGGTCCCACGGCTACTCGCGCGCCTCCCTCCCTGGCGGCGCCGTCACAATTACCTCCGGCTCCACGCGGGCTTTTCAAATCAACCGGCTGTCCGGGCCGCGATGATTGAGTCGACGTTCGGGGTCAGGCTGGCCGGGCCTCGGCCCCGTCCGCTGGCAACCCCTCGCCGTGGCGGTCCCAGGGCTGCGCATTTCCCTGGGCCGCTCGGTGCCCCGGCCTGAATGGCATTCCGCTCGGGTGTACCCCGGGGTCCTCTCCTGCCGCTGCTGCGACCGAATGTCGGGCGAGCTCCGGCCGGCGACACTTATGCGCCTGCGGGGAGGTCCGGGCGACCCGACTGTCGATTATGCCTCCTCCAGCCGCTTCCGTAATCCTGCCAATTTTCCCTCGTTGCGGCTCACAGCCGTTACAGGCTGAATCTGGTTATCCCTGGCAATCCCTTAAACTTAAATACTAATTAGACCAATTAAACGCGTTCGCCCTCCCCTCGCTCCGACGAGAAGGCATCTCCGAATTCCCCTCGGCCGAGCCCGTCCGGGAAGGGGACGCGACTTGTCACGTCACAACTCCTCCTCCCCAGACGAGCGCCGAGGGGGCAGGACCCCGACCCGGACACACGATTACCACTCCGGCGTCAGAGTATTTCTGCTTCCGACAAAGAGACCCACGATATATGGCACCACGCCACCGCACACCATCTCATCCGCGAATCACGCCAAGAACCCCGCCACAGGCCAACCTCGCTTCTAAAACCCCATTCCTACACGCACCCATGACTCCCACGCGCGACGACGCTCTCTCACACACAATTACCAACACCAGGGAACTCAAGACACACAGACATATAATATTAAAGATATTTATTTGTGGGCCATCGATCACAAGGAGACAACGCGAAGATATACTGCTGGTCGGCCGTCAATCCTCGAGTGAGACGACCCTCGTCGCCAAGCCGGTAGGCCATCCCGGCCCAGGTAACCGGTATCTAAGGGCGGTATCTTGAGCGGTCTCGACCCTCCCGTCGGTCGTGACTCCTCTCTCGCTCTCGGCCCCTTACGCGGTCTCGTGGGCCCCGAGGGGCCGTGTATGGTACGGTCCTCATGTACGCCGGGCTACAGCGGCGGCAATTCCTCAGGGTGACGTCCCTCTCTCCACACCCGTAGCAAAAGCTTTGCCGGGGCCGGGGACAGTTCATGTAGGCGTGGGTCGCCGCCCCGCAGTTCCAGCACTCTCGTCGGCTCGGCTCCCGGGCCCCCGGCTCCGGCAGGGGCGCCCTACGCTCACCCCACCATCCTTCCGCTGGCTCCACTGTCTGGACCTCGGTGGTTCGCCGCTCCGGGCCATTGTCCTGGGTGGCCACGGTGGCGGTACTTGGGCAAGCCTGCGCGCCCGCATCTCTAGTGGGCGCCGCGTGCTGAGTGGCGGTCGTAGCGGTCTCCGGGCCAGCCTGGGTGGTCTCGTCCCGGGTGAACACATATATGTGCCCGCTCGGACCCAGGACCCGACCCTCGTGGCGACCGTCGATAAACGCGGCCTGCTGATATCGCCCGGCGACCTCCTCCAGGTCGGCCCAGAACGTTTCGTCCACCAGTTGGATGAGGTATAATACCTCCGAGTGTCGTCCCCAAAACTGCCTTAACAGGCTCCGCAACACTCTCGGCGGCATCGTCGGGCACCTCTTCCGCCAGGTATCTCGCCAGGTATCTCTAAACATCCGGAGGGTGATAGGGCTTAAGATCTTGTACATGGACTTTACCCGCGGGTGATCCGTCCGGCTGGGCCAGTTCGTACACCGCCGGAGAAATCACTCGTTTTATCCGGAGCGGTCCCTGAAACTTCGGTGCCAATTTGCCGGCCACACCCTGTGCGGCGGAAGACAATACGTGTTGTCGTCGCAACACTAGATCGCCGACACGAAACTTACGCGGCCTCCGGCGCAAATTGTAATGCGCGGCCTGCCTCTGGTTTGCCTGATCGAGGTTTTCCGCCACCCACTCCCGGATGGCATGCAACTTCTTCATACGTTGCGACCATTCCTCGGGATTTCGCGCTTCCACCTCAGGGGCTTCGTCCCCCTGATCGCGCAGTAATCGGGGCGGCGTTACCTCGCGCCCGAAATTCAAAAAGGCGGGCGAAGTGCCGAGCGACGAGTGGAATGCAGTGTTGTACGCGAACCGAAAATGCGACAAATGGAGATCCCACTCCCTGTGATCCTTTTCAATAAACGCTACCATCATAGTTTTTAATACGCGATTGACCCTTTCGACCGGGTTTGCCTGAGGGTGATATGGGGGCACGGTAGTGTGCGTGATCCCATTTTCCTCCGCGAAACTTTTAATGACTCGGTTAATGAATTCCGTTCCGTTGTCAGTCAGAAGGATCTTCGGGGTACCCCACCGAGACACTATTAAATCCTCGAGAGCTTCTCGGATTTTCGGACCCGTGGCCGATCGCAACGCTTTTAGCTCTACCCATTTCGTGAAAAGGTCTTGAATCACAAGCAAGTACTGGTAACCGGACTTGCTACGCGGTAACGGTCCCACAATATCCGCTGCGATTGCGGTCCACGGCCCTTCTATCACTCGACGTCCCATCCACCCTGCCGGACCCGCTTGCTCGACTTTCGTCCGCTGACAGGTATCGCAAGTTCTAAGGTATCTCGTGACCTCTCTAAACATGTTCGGCCAGTAATACGCGACGGCAAGGCGCTGATACGTTTTCTCGATACCTAAATGTCCAGCCTGAGGGGCGTCATGCGATTCTTTAAGAGCTTGTCTGCGCTGCTCTCGCGGCAATACTAGTTTCCATCTATCAAGATCTTCAACAATGTCGGAAATAACCGGTCTCGGCCGCAAAAAATACAATTGACCGTCCACGATCCTCCAGTGCGCGAACCTCTTCGGATCGGTGGCTACCTCCTGAAACCGTTTCTTATACCAGGCGTCGGCGGTATCTACGCATTCCGGCACTTCCACGACGGCACTGACGAGTCCCCCCTCCCCAGTCTCGTACATACGCGACAACGCGTCGGGCACATGGTGTAAGGCACCCTTCCTATATTCGACCGTGTAATCATACTCTAAAAGCTCTAAAGCCCATCTAGCCAACCTACCCGTCGGATTCTTTAGGTTGTGTAGCCATCGCAAACTGCTATGGTCGGTGACCACGGTGAACTTATATCCCTCTAAATACGGTCGGAATTTCCTGATGGCCCAAACTACGGCCAAGCATTCCTGTTCCGTTACGGAATATCTGGTCTCGGCATCGGATAAGACACGACTGGCATATGCGATCACGCGTTCCTCACCTTCTAATTTCTGTGTTAATACAGCCCCTAACCCTACGGAGCTCGCATCGGTTTGCAGCACAAATGGTTCCCCGAAATTCGGGCACGCAAGAACGGGAGCGGACATTAAACTTTCGCGAATACTTTCGAAGGCGCGACTCTGCTCATCCCCCCACTCCCAGCGCCTGCCTTTTTTCAAAAGGCGATTCAACGGCTCGCTAATCGTTGCAAATTGTGGTATGAATTTACGATACCACGACGACATCCCTAAGAAACGACGCAATTGTCGGAGGTTTCGGGGAGCCGGGTATTCCATAATGGGCTTCGTTTTCTCGGGATCGACCGATAGGCCCCCCTTTTCTACGACGAATCCTAGGTATCTTACTTGGGGACGGCAGAATTCGCACTTCTCCAAATTAATTGTGAGGCCGGCCTCCGTGATTTTATCTAATACGCGCTTTAGCCACTCTAGATGCTCTTCGAAGGTCTCAGTCGCTATTATTATGTCATCGAGGTAATTGAATACGAATGGTTCCATTTCCGGACCGATCAGCCCATCCAGTAATCGCTGGAAGGTCGCGGGTGCCCCTGTCAGGCCGTAGGGCATTCGAACGAAATGGTAGTGTCCCTTCCCCGGTACGCTAAATGCTGTAATTTCGCGACTATCTTCGCTCAGGGGTATTTGAAAGTACGCCTGGCTCAGATCTATCGTCGAAATATACTTAGCCGAACGCAGTTTGTTTAAGATACCCTCCATAGGCGGTATCGGGTACGCGTCTTTTTTTGAAATTTTATTCACCCCGCGAAAATCTAAACAGAACCGGTACTTCCCATTCGACTTCTTAACCATTACTATCGGGTTGGACCATTGACTAGACGAGGGCTCGATAATTCCCGCTTTCAACATTTTATCGACTTCCGCGCGGATAGCCTCCTGGACCTTTGGTGAAACTAAATAGCAACGTTGTTTAATGGGCGGGTGGTCTCCCACCTCGACTTTGTGCTCCGTTAGGTCCGTTAATCCCGGATTCTCTGGAGGCGTCGCGATTGTCCGTAAAAAATTTTTCAACCGTCGTTTCTGATCTGACGTTAGTTCGGCTAGACCACAACAAGCGCGCGGCGTCGCGTCCGCGTGAAAACGATAACGAGTACGTGGCCTGTCCGCGAAATACCATTCGTCTCGCGCGAAATCTAAAGCTATTCCGAATTTGGTTAGGAAATCCATTCCAATTATACAAGGTACCGCTAAATCAGGTAACAGTCCGATGGAGATCTTGCAGCTTCGATCTTTCAAGCGTATTGGCGCGGATATTTCGTTTCGGATAGTGGCCAATTGCCCGTTGGCCATACGAATTCGCGCTCTTCCCCTGCGTTCCGCTTGTATTCCTAACTTTTCGAGCTTTTCCATCCCCTCTCGACCGATAAGGGTACGACTTGATCCGGAGTCTACGAGAGCCAATAGAGGGCATCCGCCTACCCGAATCTGAAGGTATTGTAGCGGAGGTAACTCGGACGGCTCGAAGGTAACGTTCGACTCAGGTAGCGTCTTCGCGGGGGCATCCGCGGTTCGGGCCTCGTTCTCGAAACTAGGGGTCGTAGGGACCCGTTCTACGAACTCCCCTGTGCGTTTCCCGAACACGATGGGCAAGTTTTCGACGTGACTCCACGCTTCCCGACAATAACAGTGTATCTGTCGGGCCTCTTTACACTCGCGCGCACGATGTCCGATCTTCTCGCAATTCCAGCACTTCATCCCGGAGTCGCTGGTACTGGTTCCGGCCGCGGTTTGAGGAGCGGATGTGCTCGCGGTTGCAGTGGTCGCCGCCGCGGCGGCCGCCGGCGCAGCCTTTGGAGGCTTTTTACGCCTTCCCGTCGATTGGCTCACGGCCTCTCCCGCAGCGACCGTACCCGGGCTCCGAGTTTTGCCCTTCGGCGCATGGTATGCGAGATCCGGAAAAATTGACTGTTCCGGTAATAGCGGAGGTCGGTAATTCTTATCTGCGAGAAAACTACGCTCCGTTCGCGTGGCTAGGTCCTCAAGTGTGTGATAGTCCGCAAACTCAAACCGGCGAATAGCGATTTGTAAACGCGGCAATAAGTTACGATGCGCGAGCGTAAGTTGTTCCGTCAAGGTCCAGGGGGGAATCATTCGACTAAACAAAGCGCGTAAACACGTCAGATAATCGGCCGCGGATTCATGCTCTCCCTGCGTACGGCGGAGGACCTCTTCCCGAAGCGCATATTGGTAATCCGGAGCCCCAAACCGAGCTCTCCACGCCGTCTCAAAATCGTGCCAATTACGCCAGTTCGGGCTTTCCAGTCGCACCCAATATAGCGCGGTTTCCGACAAGAACAAGGGCAAGCACTTAAAAAGATCCCCGTCATCGATAGGGATGATCGCGCGAGCCTCCTGAATGCGCGTCAAAAAGGCCTCCGCGTCACTACCGCGTTTCCCCAAAAAATGCAAATTCCATTTGCGCATTAAATTGTAGGCTTCGGATGCACGGGTAGAACGCCGTTCGGACGCAGGCGGTGCGTATTCCACTCTCGGGGGTGGCGGGAGATTGTAATTCGGCACCCCCAACGGAATCGACGGAGCCCCTTGTTTGCCCGCGTGCTGTCCCGCGGTACCCGGAGGTAACGACCACGCGCCCAACCCGGTGTGAGGGCTTACCCCTAACAGCTGGTCGGTCGGTACCTCGTCGGCATTCTCGCCGTCCATTGCGGGTAAAAGTGGAGGGTCTTCGCCCTTTAACTTAGCCTCCTCGAAACGTATGAGGCGAGCCCGTAATGTAGGCAAAATACCGCAAGTCTTAAGTCCGCGGGTCTCTAAGTGCTGACGCGCCTGTTCCAACGATAATTTATTAACCCAGCGGTGGGGCGAGTGGTTCACCGACATCTCGCGGTGCCGCCGACAGGTCGCGTCTCCCCCGCACGTAAGCTCCTTACCCGTACGCGAAGTGAACCGAGCCTAAGGAATTCAGGTATCTCTCAATACGCGGCTTGGCACGGCCAGGCAATTCCGCGACTCTCAACCCGCCAGAATATTCCGCGAGCAAATAATCAGCGCAAACACCGCATATGCCAGTCGCAAAAGCCAAAAAAAAATAATAATACCGAAAGCCGAGCCTGATCAACGGAACGCACGCACAATTACGGACTTTCAAAGCCCTTTCAATACGGCCAGATGTGCCGAAGTCAACAACATTCCACTCGCGACCAACATTCAGGAATCCGCCGAAAGAAATGCAAGAAAAACCGGGTTCTCGAATAACAATGGCAGGCAAACCAAAACAAAGTTACTCAATAGCTCAGCTCACCGAACTTCAATACGGCACGCACTTCATGTGGCACCGAAATTTCATAAATTATATACGCGAAATTATCAAATTATATCTCCAAGTGATCGGGGCCAATACATGCACACACAGAAAAGAACACAATTTCACAATATTAAATAATTGCGTACGCTTGCTCTCCAGATTCCAATTCTCACGATACCTCTTCCCCTCGTGAAGCGAGAGTTTTATTTTTCCAACAGAATGTCCGAATTTTCAAGCGAGAGGCCCCACGTTGGGCGCCAAAATTCCTTGCGACGCTTTTTCCCCCGGTCTCGCTATCCGGAGGAGGGCTATCGAGGATTAGAGCGCGCAATCCGATACTCAATTAGATACTCAATCAAATAGTGCAATGGGCGCCAGGTGCGACAAGTCGCACCACCGTACGATACCTTACTCGATACACGATCCTACGCGATATCTCAGGGCGTAGCTTCTTTTCGGGGAATTCGGAGAGAAGGCGTGACGCAATTAACCACACAAAACATTAGAAAACAATTAGGTGTAATATATTTGAATAACATCAGACAACGTAGTAATATATTTGAACAATATCAGACAATGTATCAGATTAACGCAAGAACGCAGGCGGCTTGACCTACCGCAAGAACGTAACGGAAATTAACGCGCGAGAATAAACTAACGCGACAAGGTCAATCGGCACGATCGACGCACGCGAGAAGTTAACGCGACGAATTCAACGGCCGCAAGAGAAATTAACGCAATCTAGAACGGAACATTATTCGCAACAGTATTACTCGCATACACGCAAAATTAAGGTAACGCGGTACCTCACTACAAACGCACACGAATACTTAAGCCGCAACTCACCGATCGCATTTCCAATACACGAATATTCGGGCCACCTCGATTTTGCACGACGCCAAAATTATGGGCGATCTCGCCGCACCGGCCCCGCCGGTCGGCGATCGCTCCCCGAACACGAAATACGGACTCGTATCGCGGATGATCCCGCGGCTTGCCACGCGAATCCCGAATCTTCTCGCAACACGGAGATTCCGCGGCCCCGCGCCGATCCCGACGATTCTCCCGTCCTCCCAACGCAAACTTCGCCGTCCTCGAGGGCCCGAATACGCTATTCGACTACGAGGCCGAGTGCCCTTCAAATTAATACATGACCACTCGTGGCTCGCAGCCTTACTTCACAATACGCAATCCTTTCCAACAACGCGATTAAACAAATACGCGGCACGAACATTCCACTTAACGCGAACACACACGACACGATCATTAACGCAATCGCGCCACGAATAATAACGCAAGCACGACACGATTCTAACGCCAGCACGACACGATTAACACGATTCCACGCCACGCGACTGTCGGCCGCGACGGTGCTCCCGGGGAGGGCACCAGGTCTCTACTTACATGAGAGTTCGCTGTCGGCGAGGCCCCTGCACGAAGGAAACAACTAAGGTACTCGTACATGCGGTCGGACGCAGGTAACTCCTGCGGCGCCGAGGTAACAAACACGCGACTGGGGCCAGCGCCTCGAGCAAACCCTCTTTCCTATCGCGGGGACGCCAGGGTGGTAACCTTACAGTTCGTCGATCGTCTCGAATCCTTCCGTCCGGGCGGCTCCTTACTCGGGCGATGCCTCCCCGTTCCTTGCCGGCACGACAGTGATGGTCCTTTCGTCTGCCGGGATCGCGCCGGTTCCCCGCGCCTGCGCCGTTGCGTGCCGCCGGACCGGATCACCGATCCTCGCGCTCTCGGCGCCCGTTGCTCGCGCGCCGCTACTTCCGGTGGCGCCACTCCACTTTTAGGGCGCTCTCGTCGGTCCCACGGCTACTCGCGCGCCTCCCTCCCTGGCGGCGCCGTCATAATTACCTCCGGCTCCACGCGGGCTTTTCAAATCAACCGGCTGTCCGGGCCGCGATGATTGAGTCGACGTTCGGGGTCAGGCTGGCCGGGCCTCGGCCCCGTCCGCTGGCAACTCCTCGCCGTGGCGGTCCCAGGGCTGCGCACTTCCCTGGGCCGCTCGGTGCCCCGGCCTGAATGGCATTCCGCTCGGGTGTACCCCGGGGTCCTCTCCTGCCGCTGCTGCGACCGAATGTCGGGCGAGCTCCGGCCGGCGACACTTATGCGCCTGCGGGGAGGTCCGGGCGACCCGACTGTCGATTATGCCTCCTCCAGCCGCTTCCGTAATCCTGCCAATTTTCCCTCGTTGCGGCTCACAGCCGTTACAGGCTGACTCTGGTCATCCCTGGCAATCCCTTAAACTTAAATACTAATTAGACCAATTAAACGCGTTCGCCCTCCCCTCGCTCCGACGAGAAGGCATCTCCGAATTCCCCTCGGCCGAGCCCGTCCGGGAAGGGGACGCGACTTGTCACGTCACAATATATATATTTTTTTATACTTTCTGTATATACACATATATGCAGTCACATAACATTCATATTATTTCTGTTTCTTTACTAACTACATCAACCATTTATGAAAAATATTTAGATATATTTGAAAGATTACGAGATTTAGTGTTCAGAATCTGATTCAGATAAACCATCATAATCATCTTCAAAATAATTATTTAAATAATCTGCAGGTAAATGTATTGTTAGTTGCTACTCTCACGTCGCAGCAATTCTATGGTGCTTTGGGTTTGCTGTACATCAACCAACAATACATTTACCTGCAGATTATTTAAATAATTATTTTGAAGATGATTATGATGGTTCATCTGAATCAGATTCTGAACACTAAATCTCGTAATCTTTCAAATATATCTGAATATTTTTCATAAATGGTTGACGTAGTTAGTAAAAAAACAGAACAAAAATAAAAAGATGTGACTGCATATATGTGTATATACAGAAAGTATAAAAAAAAATATATATGTATGTAATAAAAAATATGTATTTAAATGTAATAAAAATATTATATACAATTTCATGATGCAAAATTCATTAAATGGAAATGTAGTGCTTGTTTTAAAACGCGTTTCACCTTTTATTAAACCACTCAAACACAGTTACTTTAACAGACGTTTTAAACACATTATTATAGATTTTAAAATATTTCCCGTGGTTTCCTGGGTAAATGACTATTATTTCCTTCTTATTTCAACCTTAAATAAGGTGGAAAAAAATGTTTCACAGGTTTCCCAGCGGGGCACAAAACGGCCATTTTTGGACCCCCTCCTTTAATAGATACGTTAAAACGTGATGAGGGTATTGATTACACAAAATAGCAGGAATTTCTTTATAGGACAGTTAAAAGATCTTACATTTTCCTCTATATTTCTTTCTAAATTTCATTAATGGAAGACAAGAAATCAATCTCGTCGTAGCTCTATAATTTATTTATAGAACAACTCATAATTACACGCACTCGCACAAAAATAACCGAAAAATGTTTATTTTTAAAAGATTAAAAAAACTTATTCTCGCATTTCTCGTAAAAATTAAGAAAGAATCGAAGTTTCTTGCAAAAATTATATCTCGTTCGCAAGACGGATGCCCTAATATAATATATGGCGGGCATATAAACCTGCATAGCAACTCGAGGGAATAGCATTGTTCGGCAAAGCAATCGTCGAGAGAGAAACCACCACCGTGACAGAATTACCTCTAATAAAAGCGAATTCGTAACGCAATAATTCGTTTCTTATTCCGTGAAAATTAATTATCTACCTGGTTTACCCCGCACGTCCAGCGCACCATACTGATAGAATTCGCACGCGAAAAAACAGTAGCCAATATCAGGCACAGCGCGAATTAATCTATACTTCATTTGTTTTATTCACATTGTTCTCATATCAATTGAAACACGCTTAAGCGTGTTTGATTTTTAGATATATGTATAAATCGATACACCCTAGGTTAGTTGCCACGATAAGTTCACATACGTTGAAATTACTTCCTTATACCAAGAGAATTAAAAAAAATATCTAATTTTTTAAAATCTATTTCTACATTTTTTTAAACGATAAATCCAAAAAATGCAATCCACAAGACTGTTGTCCGTATTTCATTTTCCGGTTGAAAGATCCTCGAGATTGAAAGGTATTTGTGAAATTACATCGCAGGGCGACGCAATGAGAACCCTTGTAGCAGTTTTAGCGGCGACGGCGACGGGCCGGTCTGTCGAGCGTTTGGACAAAAACCGGCGTGGGAGCGAGTGCACGCAGGCTCCCACGAGTGTGCATTGTGCGTGATACACATCTATACGTAATTTACCTACCCACCTACGATTCGCATCGTCAAGATCGAGACTCACACGTACAACCCGTACGCCAACACAACGTTTGACTATAGCGACGAGATACGAATACCTATACAACAGCAGGATCTGTATACGTTGCCGTGCGAAAGTTTTCTCTACGTCGAAGGCACATTGACGGTGACCAGAGCAGCCGACCAAGCAGCCGATAACGTGGTACTAGGGACTAATTGCGTCGCGTTCATGTTCGACGAGATTCGATACGAGCTCGACGGAGTGGAGATTGATCGCTGCAGAAACGTAGGAATAACCAGCACGTTCAAGAACTACGTTACCGTATCGTCCGACAGAAGCGTGATCCTGAGAAACGCTGGCTGGGATCCACAGAATAACGCGAACGGATATTTCAATTTTTGCGTACCGCTCAACTTGTTACTGGTATTTTGCGAGGATTACAAACGCGTGGTGATCAACGCTCGTCACGAATTGATCTTGATACGATCGCGCAACGACAACAATTTCCTGGTGGGAAGTCTCGCGTTGGAGCCCACCATCAAAATACTCAAGATACAATGGCGAATGCCTCACGTGGTATTGAACGAGATCAACAAGCTGTCGATGCTGCGCGCCTTGGAAGACGGACGATATCTAAGTATGGGTTTCCGTTCGTGGGATCTGTACGAGTATCCCCTGTTGCAGAACACGACCAAGCACTCGTGGGCCATCAAGACCGCGACTCAGCTCGAGAAACCGCGATACATCGTCTTCGCTCTGCAGACGGGTTGGAAGAACGTCATGTCCGCCGACATAAGCCGATTCGACGACTGCAACTTGACCAACGTAAAACTCTACCTAAACTCGGAAGTTTATCCGTACGACGACTTGAATTTGGACTTTGGCAAACACCGATAGGCGATTCTGTACGATATGTACGCGCGTTTCTGCAAGGGCTACTACGGATACGAATATCTCGAGCCGAGTCTCACCGTTTCGACTTTTCTGCGTAACGGCCCGTTTGTGATCATCGATTGCTCTCGCCAAAACGAATCCGTAAAAACCGCCACCATGGATGTCAGAATAGAATTCGACTGCATGGAGAATGTACCGCCGAATACCTCCGCGTACTGTCTCATCATACACGACCGCGTGATTGAGTACAACCCGTTGACGAACGTGGTGCGCAAAATAGTCTGAGTGTTCGCGGCAACGTCGACTCTCCGATACAATTATTTAGAGGGGATGGGGCAAGGGAGGGGGGGAGTATAAAATCAGAGTGTCGCGAGACGGTTTGCAGAGTTGCGCGTCATTCCTCTCGATTGACGTATCGACGAGAGAAAGAGAGAGAGAGAGATAAAGAAATCTCGTCATGTCAGTACCAACGTTCGTGGACCTGCAAGGATTCCTCGTCGGGATGAAATTTGTCGTGAAGGAGGTGGCGGTGCTGAGAAAGGGCTGCGTTCTGTCGCATCACATTTTTGAGTACCCCATGCCGTGGAATCTCCTCACAAAATCCGACAAATCGTGCGCTACCTGGTTGATCGCGAATTACCATGGATTACGATGGGAAGACGGAAACGTGCCGTACAGCATGGTGAAACGCCTGATTACATCGGCCGTGCTTGGTGTAGAAGAAGAGGATGACGAAGAGGATGACGACGAGATGCCGACTCTCGTGTACGTCAAGGGATGTCAGAAACGAGAATGGCTGGTGGATCTGCTGGAGAATTATGCGAGAAAAAACCTAATCGTCGAGATTCTGGATGCGCATTACGAAGATATCGAATCTTTGACTAAACTAGACGACACCAATACTATGCGATGCGGAAAACACGTCAAGAATTGCGCGTTACAAAATGTAATAAAATTATTTAACTGGTGGTCGCGCGCTACGCCAACGTCCAATGAAATACATTGTTAACGTGTAACGATAATCGCCGGAATTAAAAAATAAATTATATGTATCTTTTTTTATAACGTTTTATTTCTTACTCACCCTCCCCTCTTCCATCATCATCATCGTTAGAGTAGGCTTTACTTTCCTATGATAAAAATTTGTTTACGACGAACGTGTTCCGACAGGTTTGACGCGTTATCGGGTCGATCATCGTCCCGATGACGTCATTTCTTCCTTTGTCTTTTACGTACTGCGTAGATAGATTGTTTAGCGAATTTGTTTAGTCTACGCGATAACCACCCCCTTTTTCCTAGAAAAAATTTGTTTACGGAACATGTCCGGACAGGTTCGATTATAAACATTAATTTCCCCTCCCGCTTTCCCCCACCACATCATTACTTTTTGGAATGTCGGTGTTGTCGCGTATACTCGATTAATTTTACATGATCAGTCTTGTCGCGATCGCTTGTACTGACGGTCACAACTTCTCAAAGTCGAGAGGAAAAAATGTTCTCCTTTGAAGGATGCAGCAACAGCAGCAGCAACAATGGTGGAAAATGCGTGAATGCCGTGAATTATTACGTGTCGATTCACGACGTTGAAACTCAGTCGTGCGAGAACAGATGTAACAGGTAAGTTTCGTTTAAGCAGAAAAAAACATATAGAGCCTCTCCCAGTTTTTGATATCTTTGCAAATTGTACGACATACGAAAGGAAAAAAACTAATTTCATTTCTTTTATACAGCATTTCGTTGGAGCGTCGCGCGATTCGCATATTCGGCAGACGTTACGCGTTGACAGCTACGGGATATAAATTCCTCGAAATTGGCATCAACGTGGGTCCACCGAGTTACGTGGAGATCGCCGTTGGAGATCATCGAGGAAAAGAACTGCTGTTATCTCTCGAAACGTGGAAGGCACTCTACGAGCAACATTCATAATTTCCTTCGCAACGACTACATCAAAGATATCCACAGTTTTATTAACGTTGGACCGCTAATGGTGAGAGTTTGTACGTCGGTTAATAACGTCAAACTCATACGTTTCGAATCTGTAAACGTACGCTTGATGATGACCGAATCGACGTTGCGTCGTATGTTCGATCTCGATCGATGCATCGATGCGAGATTCGATCGATTGGTCAGAATACTTGCGGCAGTTGACGCAAAGTTTGCGCAGTTCTCCGATATCGTGTCCACTGTGACGGATCCCAAGGAAGCATCGAATGTAATATACGCTAGCGATGCGTTCAATACAAATCAGCTCATCGATTGTGAGCTCGCAGCTTTAGTTTTTAGCACGTAAGATATATTATGTAAAAAAGAACAGTTAAATAAACAGACTTACTTTCTTACAACTAAAACGAACGATGTAATTTCTTTGCGTCCATCCCTACCTAAATTTTATCATCGCTTCGATCGTCGTCGATGACATCATTTTTTCCTTTGTCTCGCGTACTGCCTCGTAAAAACAGTGCAAAATTGTTTAGTCTACGCGATAACACCCCCTTTTCCCAGAAAAAAATTTGTTTACGACGAACATGTTCCGACAGGTTCGACGCGTAATCGACAAAATGTCCTGCTCCTGCTTAGTGCGCTATCGAGTTAGTCTTACTATTATACGCCGGCTAGCGGCGTCGTTGCGAACGTACCCCGCGGAGCGAACGCGGACCCACCAGCGGCGCGGACTCGCGGACCTCCCGCGCGGACCGCGGCGCGAACGCGGACCCCCCGCGCGGACCCGCGGCGCGAACGCGGACCCCCCGCGCGGACTCGAGGACCCGCGGCGCGAACGTGACCGCGACCGTGAACGCGGGTGAGTCATCCCCCGGTGAGTCATCCCCCGGTGAGTCATCCCCCAGTGAGTCATCCCCCGGTGAGTCATCCCGGTGAGTCATACGTGGTATGCCAAGGTCAGCCTCCCCCTCCCCCTTCCCCGCGTAATTCGATACCCTTGTGTAACCCGATACCCCGCCCCTCCCCCCTCCCCCTCACCGCCCGCGTAATCCGATACTCCTGTGTAACCCGATACCCCTGTGTAACCCGATACCCCGCCCCCTCCCCCTCCCCCTCATTCCCCCGCGTAATCCGATACCCCCCCTTCCCTCACCCCCCCCCCCCTCGGAGCTCCCGGGGTGGAACTGTCATAACAACATCTACTATGATAGACGTTGATTTTATACTACGGTGTCTGGAAATATTAATTATTCACGAAATTAGCAACAATAACAAAATAAATTTTGATAAATATATAGTATAATTAGTACCTTTTTCGATCGATTTTCTTTGAAATTTACAAATTTTGTGTATTTTGTGTAGTAAAAAAAATTCTTAGAAGGAAAATTATCGCTTATGTTCTGTTTGTTTCTAATTAATACTTAAAATTACGATGTCAGTAAGTAAAAAAATGATAATTGAAACGATAATTTATGGATACGTATTTCGCTTCTTATTTCAATTAGATCATATTATGTTATTTACAACTTGTTGCGAAATGTTATTATTTATTCTCGCATCGATAAACGTACAAGTAATATTAATAATGTAACTGAATAAATATTCTATTATTTCAAAATCTTGCGATGTGAGAATATTCTCGTGTGCTTCTCCGACACTTTCTCCACACGGCCTGCCCTCGGTACTTCATATACATTTGTTTTGTACACGCGTGTTAGAACCAATTAGGTCATTAGAATTATAAACATGCCCAAACAAGGTAAAAGTTGAGTCTGTTGACGTACAAACACAGGTAAATTGGTGTGTGTGAGATCATACCGATGGATGTAATATGTAATATGTAACGTTACAGTCAGTCTGACAATAGTGAGCGTTCAGTACACTTCTGCCTTCTGTCAATACGAAATAAAGATTCTAAAACCATATCGATCGGTCACGTCTTGTTCGTGTGTCTGTCGACCATCCGTTGACTGTGTCCAGTCTAATTACCACAATTACAATATGAGCATTCTTCAACATAAAATTGATCCTTCGAGCTGGATGCGGAGCGGACAACCACAGTGTGAAACGGATCAACCACGAATCTACTGAGCGAATACGACAAAGCGAAGAAGGACGCAAGCGAGTTCGTACGTTGCAAGATAGTCGGGCTTGCTCGTATATTCAAAAGGTCAGACTCAACATCAGAACAATACGCTGAGAAGAGAACTATCCACAATTAACGTGGAAAGAGATACATCTCGCGCTGTCTTGTGAGCCGATCAGCTGAGGCTTCAGGTGCCGTGACATCTCTCTACCCGAGGACGTCGACGATTATTCAAAACCGCTTGCTGACCACGCAGAACACAGGAGAGCGCCAGGCTCATATTGACTCGGGCATTGCACTCAATTTGTATAATCAGTGTCATCCACGCTCAGTCGAGGGAGAATTAAAATTGAGAGACGCTGAGATTGCCACTGGCGACGACAACGAGTCTCGGCATGTCTTCTCTCGAGGAACTGTTGGAGACTCAGGCCAGCACGCAGAACCTGATAGAGCGGATCCTGACAAACTTCAATAAACTATCCAAGACGAGGAAGACTGCCACCGCCGTCCGGATGCATTGAAACTTTCAAGGCCTACTGGGAGACCCGTCAACAACAACATACGAGGATCTGTGCGCTCGCAGACGCGGAAGACAACTTGAATACGTCACAACAGATAAGTTTTAATATATTAGCGATACTATAGAAGAAATATTAGACACTCTGTCCGAATGCCTTGAGCGATTACAACCGAGTAACGCTCAATTAACTTTTGACGAATCTAATATCTTTCACGAGACTCAAGTTACCGCTATTCATTTGCCAAGAATTAAAATTCCGAAATTTACAGGTGAGATCACGAAATGGGAGAATTTTCGCGATATTTTTGATTCGCTTGTTTTTAGTAGAACTGACTTATCGAACTTACAGAAGTTACATTATCTTAAGGCAAATCTGACAGGCAAAGCCAGTCTAATATTAACAAATATTCAAGTTACGGATGCTAACTATAATACCGCGTGGGAGTTATTAAAAAGGCGATATGATAATCCGCGCGCTATAGTCAATGCACACTTACAAGCGCTTGTGGATATTCCCAGTGTAAGCGCCCACTCTCTCGATGGATTAAAAACTTTGAGAGATACGTCTCATGATATCTATACCGCATTATTGAATTTAAAGAGACCGGTTGATCAATGGCACGACTTAATAGTTTTCATAATGGTCTCAAAACTTGACAAGGTTACCAGACGAGATTGGGAGCTCTCACTCGGGGATGATGTCGAAATTTCGAACTTTGAGAGACATGACGGATATCTTATCACGCGAATTCGTGCGCTCGAAGCGGTTAATTCGAATAGTAACGCGGAGAATAAAAAGTCGCATAAATCCAGTAACGTAAAATCTCACCAAGTCTCCTCGAATAATGATTCGTGCGTAGAATGTGAGGGAAATCATCCTTTGCATTAATGTAAAGCCTTCTTAAAGCAATCTGTTTCTCAACGTATTGAGTCGTTAAAACAAAATAAATGTTGTTTTAATTGTCTGCGAAAAGAACACTTGCCATGGTGGTGCAAAAGCAAGCACGTTTGCACTTTCTGTAAACAGAAGCATCACACGTTAATTCATCGCGAACTGATTACTGCGAATATTGACGTCGTTTAGAACGCGGGCGCGTCGAACAAACCGTTCTGCAATTCGTTAAATGTACACGCGGATAATGCGGAATTAAATAATATCGAAGGCGTATCAAGCAATAATTCGGCCCACTAAGCGATTAATACAACCATATTGCCGACAGCATTAGTTTTAATCAAAAGTAAAACAGGTCGATCTGTACGCGTTTGGGCATTGCTGGATCAAGGTTCGCAAACGTCATTTGTGTCTGAATCTGTTGCACAGCTTATTAAAGCGGAACGAAGCGCTGTGTGTATCGACGTCTCCGATATCTGCGGAACGCATGCCGGAACAGTCAAAACGGTCGCTACATTTACAATTGAACCATGTACACCAAACGATACGGTACTTTCGATAACAGCGTTGGTTATGTCAAAATTAACCACGTATGTACCTAAGCCGGTCCTTATCAATAAGTACATGGATTATCTGAAAACGTTAATTTTGGCGGATTCGGAGCCCTGGAGTAAGAAACGTATTGAGTTAATAATCGGAGCCGACTATTACGGATCAATATTGCGTGACGGATTAATTCGAGGTCCGCCTGGTTATCCCACTGCTCAACTCACAATATTCGGCTGGGTCATTTCCGGACCCGTAGGAAGTACTCCTTCAAATCTGACTAAATATCGGATAAATGTAAATCATGTCACCACGTTAGATTCGTTAAATGATTCTATTCGCAAATTCTGGGAACTGGAGGACATTCCACGTCGATTTGTCTGACGAGGAAGCTCAGTTCGAAGCTCATTTTGTTCGTACGCATACGCGTCGATCTGATGGAAGATATGTCGTCAAATTGCCATTTAAAACTAGTACCCCCATTTTAATAGGTAATACGGAGACAATCGCTAAACGAATCTTCTTGTCAAACGAATCGAGGCTTGCTCGACAGTCCGATTTACTCCAAGCATATCGAGACTTTATGCACGAGTACGAGGAACTCAAGCATAGTTGACGTAGGAGATAGTCGACCCGACGGAGCCCGATAATCCTTACGCGGTCTATCTACCTCACCATGCAACGATTAAAGAAAGTAGTCAAACTACCAAGGTTCGCGTTTTCTATGCTTCTCGCGCGTCTTCTAATGGTACGACGCTTAACAATTTCCTTCTTGTCGGACCTAAACTTCAGGTCGATCTCTTTGCAATAGTTTGGCGTACCAATAAGTTCGTGTATACTGCGGATATAAAAAAAATGTTTAGTTAAATATGTATACATCCCAAGAACGCAGATTACCAGCGTATTTTTTGGCGAGCGGATCCGCTCGCCGTATTACTCGTCTGTCGATTTTATTAACGATAACGTACGGTATGGCCTGCTCGCCGTATGTAGTCTGTCGCGTCTTAGAACAACTTGCAGAGGACGAAGGAGGAAAATTTCCTTTAGCGGCTTTAATTCTCGTTGAAGACGCTTACGTCGACGATCTGATGTTTGGTGCAGAGGACATCTTAAAACAACCCCATGATCAACTAATACAGTTGTTCATGGCGGGTGGTTTCACACCACGAAAGTGGGCCAGTAACGATACGCGATTATTAGCGGACATTCCTGCGTTGAAACACGGACTAGCGGTTGATAAATGTCTATGCGAAAATCTTAAGATACTCGGAATCCTTCCGCTGATGTATTTAAAATGCTCACACAAGTAGTCCCACAAGTCGAATTTACGAAGTTTGATCGTTGCGAGTGCGCAGATGCTTCTCGCGTATGCAGTCGTCGTCTATTTGAGAGTCGAGTCTATCCTTAATCAGGTTCAAATCTCGCTATTACATGCCAAGACAAAAGTTACACTGCCGCAGGTACAGAGCGTACCTCGACTTGAGCTTTGTGCAGCGGTCTTGCTTGTGTGCGCGATCGAATTCATATGCAGGTCAATGAAACTCTATCAGGTACCGGTTTACTGTTCGACTGACTCCAAGGTGGTACTTGCATGGCTGAGATCTGTTCCCACTCGTTGGAACATGTTTGTGGCGAATCGCGTATCGGAGATACAGATAGTGTTACGTACGGAAATTTTATACTAAAATTTCGTACGACACGTTGAAAATTTTGAACGCTTAGACGACGCACGTTAGCTCGGAATTCCGAGCGAATGCTCAGGTCAATGTAAATGGTTAGTTTATCCTACGGTTATTGAACGGCCGTTGACAAGCTGAGGACCAGATGAAGCCCAAAACTACGCTTCTAGAAGCTTTTATAAGCTTCTAGAAAACCTTCCCTCTTGAGACGTGTAGGAAGTAGTGTGTTCGAGAGCGCGAGGCGGCGCGAGATAGCGCGAGGTGGAAGACAACCACAAGAAAGGCACAGCACGTAACAAAAAAATACAATTTAATGTCTCTCAATATATACAGTTATGTACACGAGTTTCCTTTCAGGAAAAAGCCGCACGCGAGAGCGAGCACAAGCGTTCGCTAGGCAATCAAGTACTTCAACGACGGCGAAAGCAAGCGCGCGCGAGGAAGCAGTAAAGCGGTGTAGCAAAGCGGAAAAATGCGAAGCGATAAGCGAGCGTACAGCCGAAAAGCGGACAAGCCGTTCCGCGGCGTAGCGGCGGTCTTTTATCGTCTCGGAGACGAGCCTCCCTCCAGGATAATTTCCGGGAGGTGATTGGCCACCGGCGGCCTACGTCACCGTACATACGTCACCGGTTTAAGTGACGAGCTGAAAAGATCGTTACATCTTTCGACGGCTTTGTTTATGGCATGGATCTTTCCTTTGTGTTAGCACAATACGGACCGGCGAAGCTTGACCTTGTTATTGAAAACAATGTTAGTTGCTCGAATGCTAATTACGAAAGATCCATGCTATACTGAATATCACCGTGACAACTCTTGGGCGACAATTGATTCGAATATTAATTCTTGCCGCGTGCATGCGCTGACATGCAGCCGAACGCGTTTTCTTTATGATGCGAATTGTCGCGATCTCAAACATAGTGAGAATCTCGCGCGGGAGGTTCTAGCCATTTTGGGTATAAAAAAGGTGGAAAACGCCGCGGAGCATCACATCATTTTTGGCTTCGGCTTAGTTAGTTATTTAGTTTTAGACTCCGACTCTGTTACTCGACTTAAATCATTTTTTTAACCCTTATTCAATTCCAGACAGTCACTTTCGACATTCGACTGTACGTTCAAGTCCGAGCATTCGCGCTCGATTCTGGGACTTAATCCCTGTACTTTTATACTTTAAGACCGCGTTTCACGCACAACTCAGTTTGTACTAAGATCTTAAGAATAAAGGTAAGATAAGTTTGAAAAAAAGAATAAGTTTGAAATCTGGGATCTGACCTCGTATTAAAATTCTTAATCAATCACTTCTGAGATTTGACTCGCAGTTTTCGCTGACAAAGAGCGTGGCGATCTGTTTTGGGCGTTGACGAAGAGTATGGCAAACTGGTACTTTTGCTGCCAAAAGGCGTGGCGATTACGGGGTTGATTCTTAGAAATCGCAACAATCGAAAACTTCATTGAACTTGACGTTGGATTTTTCCAGATGAC
Organism: Temnothorax unifasciatus; assembly: GCA_030770225.1. NCBI lineage: Eukaryota > Metazoa > Arthropoda > Insecta > Hymenoptera > Formicidae > Temnothorax > Temnothorax unifasciatus. The sequence continues at coordinate 38,518 of JASTWK010000193.1, read as the reverse complement.
AAATTGTTTATAGGAGGTACATGTTATTTGTAACGGAACAAGTGCGACTGAAAAAATGCTTTTGTCTGAAAAGGTTGGCTGAGTAAATCTTTGCTTGTACGTTGATAAACCTGACGCTCCATCGCAGCCCCATTTTGTGATCATGTGAAATTTTATATTTTTACATTTTTCCAACTTACTCGGAAAAATACCTGGAACTTTGAACAGTCTTTCAACAGTGTGGTTGAGAAGTGCCTGTAACTCTACAGTTGCACTTGTCTCCGTAATAGTGATAGCTGAAGGCTCAGGATAGCACTCATTTTTTGCCACTGTCAATTGTTTATATGTTGCAAAACGCAAACATTCTTTTAGTAATTCACGCATACTTTCGTACTGCAATTTCGAGTTCATGACGTGTCCTAGTGCTAATTCGCGAGATATCGGTTTTACACCCCCACAATTTGCAGTACTAGTACAGGCTGTGACATTTTCGTTTTGCCCGCTTCTTCGAACATCACTGGTAAGCATAACATGAACTTTGTGATTACAAGCCTCGCTAAATGCTTGCAAACGCCTCTTTTTGGTTCGATCCGAGCAATGCGCGAAGTTTTTCAGTATATTCTTTTCTTTTGCAGATTCTTTGCATTTTGCAGATTCAGGGGTATTGAGAATTTAGAATTTAACCACGATTGATTATTTTTAACAAAATTTTCTTTGTTGTAGAAGGAATTTTTCCATTTCCTCATAAAAGTTGGTATAAATATTCGATTATGTTTTCGTTCAATTATATTAATTTGTTCATCATTTAAATTCTGTCGTTCTTTTAAAATTTATATTATACGGTTTGCATTCTTATCGTCATTTTCTATCAGTTTTAAGGCCAAAAATTTATTTTCAATGATATGGTCCATTTTGAAGATTGCAAAAATATTTTGCAAAGAAAACCAATTTATAGGGGAAACGAACCAAAATATTCTTTGAAATTATTACTCGAAATGTAACAACATATATAACCCTTAAACACATATGTTGGGTATGCCATACCCGGTCGGTTCTTTAATCACGTGCCATTTTGAAACGGATGACGGTAGCGGTCTGGTTCAAGCGTGTAAAAAAACTTTGAGGTTTCGTCTTGAATGTCGAATTTGAAGCAGCGTCAGACTCGTCGTAGAAGCCGAGCAAAAAGATAAGAAAGTTTGTTTCGGATATGCCATACCCACCTTGTGTGTTAGTGGAATTTTTTGAGATATTTTATTTTATTTATTTACCGCAATGTATCAGATAATTTGGGGTTATAATTTTACAATACGGATTATTTCAGGTTATGTTATTTCATTTATACGATGTACAAATGTTTGAAATGCGAATTGCCAATGTGCAAAATACACACGGCAAAAATATGTACTTTCTGCTCGGTATAATAAACTTCATTTTTTTATAAAAATAAATTACTTTCAAAGAATTATATTGTAATTTTAAATTATTTTTAACCTATTTTTGTAAAATAATTAAATATATTTATGATTCTCATGTCCGCCATTTTGTTGTTGTAAAGTTTTTAAAGCCAAATTTAACTTTTAAATTATGTTTATCAATCGCAAAAACTAGACATAAAGTCTTAAAAGTTTTTATAAATTAGTTCCAGAATTACAGGAATTTTTTTCACGTGATTGAAATGCTCCAAAAAAGTTAAAAATTGTCCATGTTTACCATGTCAAATAATTATACTTTTTAGAACAAATAATTATGACGTATTTTTTTCATATACTATCATTTCTGTACTTTTAAGATCCGTTTATAAAATGTCTTTATCGGTTTTTTTTTTAAAGTTATGAATTTTTAAAGAAAAAGTGATTTTTGCACAATTTTCTTACGACTTTATTCGACTTATTTGCAAATATCTTTGAAGATAAACGTTAAATCACAATATAATTTACATGGTCTTCTTCCTTACAGTCTGGCACACAATTTAAAAAAAAAAGAAGTTAAAATTGATGCACAGGACGCAAAGTTACAGTTGAAATACGCGAGTCGGGTATGGCATACCCACGTTATGTATTGATGGTACTGACTGGACAGTATGTGTTTAAGGGATAAGATACGTTAACGGGGGAGGAAAAACAAGATTAGAGGAGAAAGTTGGCAAATATATATTTCAAAATTGATTGAGTTAGGCAGGTCAGATGAATTCTTATTGTACTAATCGAAATTGCATTCTGTAAGCGAGAAAAAAAGCAATTGTTTTTGTCGCTGTTCGCCAAGCGGTGAATGTGGAAACCTATGACTCGTACACTGAACAAAATTTCCAATTGCGTTTACTGGAGATCCAAGTAGTTTTAAGAGTCGCTCACGTTAAACAAAGATGTATAAGTATGTAGACAAAAAAACAAAGGAAAAATCAAAAAGACCGTTACATGCAGATAGCCAAGATATGTTAAAAGTGTCGGTATAATTTTCATTAAAAGGCGTTAAAATCGGTTTATTCTATAAAAAGTATAAAAAGTAAAAAAAAAATACAAAAGAGAATACAAAAAAACTTAAAAAATACAAAAAAATACAAAAAATATAAAAATACAAAGAATACCAAAAAAATATAAAAAATATAAAAAATACAAAAAATATATAAAAAATACAAAAAACAAAATGGAGTCAGGTAATCGCTACGTCCTCATTCGTTGACTCTGGGTTCGGCTGAAAGCGATTAATTTATGAAATAATACATGAAATAATTGGCGCAAAAAATAAAACTCTATGCACTTATTGCATATTATTCAGATGTTTTTAAAATATCGTACTCTCGAATTAGGTGCTCCTACCCATATTTTAAGAAAAAACTTAACTTATTACAACTCAGTGGAGTACTTTTATGAAACTAAATGCAATAATTGTAGTCCTACATATACAGGAAACACAGGGAGACTACTTCAATATAAAATTAATGAACATAAAAACAATATTTATGGAGATGATGAGAATACAGAAGACTTCTATACATAGAGTTAAAACAGGACGCAATTTTAATTTTAAAAACACAATATAAGTTAATTTTGAAACTTATATTGTTTTTTAAATTTTTTTTTACAGTTTTTTGACTTAACAATTGTAACAAAAAATAGTATATCGATCATTCTCAACCACTTTCTTAACTTTTATTTTCCATTGCAGTTAAAATTAGCCGAATATGCCAGGAAGATTTATTACAGAAAACTTTACACTTATGCAATTATACGGTTAAGAAATTAATCGATTTTATTTCAAAATTAGTATTTAGAATTTGAGTTCACTATATTGGATCCATTATTTTCAATTTATAGATTTCTACTAATTATCAATTTACAAAAGAAATTAGTTTATTTTCACCTAAATACTAATTTTCACGTAACTAGAAATTTTTCTCTGACAAATTACCAATTTTTTAAGTAATGTGTAATTTACTTGTACCTAAATATTATATTTTGTGTACCTAATTAGTAATTTTTTGTGACTAATTATTAATTTGCTAATTCAATAAAAGTTTAATTTGTTTTCCTGCTTAACACTACAAAATGCGTGATATCAGTACAAAATTACCTTCTTTAAAAAAGGTAAAAAAGGCGCCAAGTACACGCAATGTATTTTGTAAATCCAAAATCCAAAGTGATATGTATTTCAAAAAAATATATGAAATCTTTAAATTGCGCCAATTACAAAGAGAATACATATATTGCTTAGAAAAATAATTGTTGTGTAACTACTTTTAAAAAATAAAACCCAAGTGGTACATATCTTTGTATTCCGGATACGGAAAACTTACCCGAAACATATATAAATGTTATTGAAGGACTTGCGGAGATTTAATATTACACTGTTGGTACTTGTGACCTGACCTTTCTCCCTATATACCGCTGATAACATTGTAATATCTAACGTGTCATTGTTTGTCGAAACGTTCGTTAAAACACATCCCCTTCACCGCTCATCATAAATTAATCAATTTGTATCGATTGACGAGCATTGCGACCTGACTTCAATTTTAAATCTGTGAGTTGCTTTTAGTTTTTTCTCTATCGTTTAACTCTTGAATTTTTGTGGATGGTACTCCGGGTGTCCACAGGTATCGTTCTACACAATGACAAGCGACATTACTTCAGTCAAATTTTTTGGCACTTCAACCAGGAAGTTACACGACGATGCTCACGAACGTGTCGGAGTGCACATCGGCCCCAATCACGATGACTTGATGTTCGCGGCGTTAAGGTTGTTCTTATCTATGTAAACTTTTTATTAATTGCGCTGAGGAGGACCCCAAGGAAGGGTCGAAACGTTCGTTCGTTCGTTTTTCTTACCATGTATTATGAAATGAAATTTAGCGGTTTAACATCACGCTTGGCTCTTATTGCCTTTGTTTAGTTTTTAGCTTCATATAATAGATTATTATTTATCAGAGAATAAAAAATAAACCAGCAGCAGATTATAACAATATATTAACATATTGACGGCCGACAGTATGTTGTGAAAAACATTGTGTGTCGGCGAAATTTTGATATTAAAGAGTATGTTGTTTAAGACGTAATTTTACCAGCTACTAAGTACTAATCTTTAGTATGGCGTTATCTGTTTACAAATAATATGTATGTTTATCATGATTTGTAATAATTATTCATATGCTGTTATGTTGTGTGGAAGGTGACTGCTGTGGAGATGGTGTAAAATGTGCAGGAGATTGTTGTGAAGATGATTGTAAAATGTGCGGAAGGCTGTTGTTGAGATAATGTAAAATGTGCAGAAGACTGTTGTGAAGATGATGTAAAATATTGGGGAGGCTGCATTAAATATTTGGCACAAATACTTTGGTTTTAACATAGTGTTGGTCGATGAACGAAAAACTTTTGATTGTCGCAGCCATTAAGGAAAACAAAATGTCTATAGGATGAGAAGCTTGTTCCTTGTTTCAAATAAATATTTTATTAGAGTCATAGATGCACTTTCTTGGATTGCATTATGGGATGTCTGTTTTTTTTTTATGAATAAGCATCTTCTTGGGATTCGATTGAGATTTGTAATTCTTTGTATCGTCATTATTTTGAAATAAAGTGGTGGTTTCTGAATGTTCCTGAGAGTCTCTTTCTACATAAATCTCCTTACATGAATCTCCTTCTTCTTCGTCGGAATTTCTTCAATAAATGTTAATTGCAATCTATCCTGATTTAAAAATTCATTCAAAAATGACATCTGGTCTTGAAATTTCCATTTTGTTATTTTTATAGCTGTTTGTCCACTTTTTGTTTTTTACTTGCTCAAATGTTTTCGGAGATCTCAAAGATTCCCAGCGTGCTTTTACATGTACAAATGAAAGAAAGATGATATTATGATATGAAAAAAATAAGATGTTACTTCCCGCGAAAAACGATTGTATTAAAACCGTATTAAAAGCTTATATGAATTTAATAAGAGTCTTATTAGAATCGAATATGCAAATCAATTATAATTTAAATATAAGTCATATTTAAATTAAATTAAAATACCCCAATCTTATTTAATTTATATATGGATTAAACTAGACCTTGCTTTGTTAAAATATGCAAAATCAGCCACACAGACCTTAAAAAATGCAGAGTTAATATGGTTTTAATTTGCCAAATGTAGATTAAATATGGTAATAAATTCAAAATTAATTTGATCATATAAGTCAAATATAATCAAATTTAAACCAATTTAAATTTAAATTTAAACCAGATTATATAAAATTCTAATAAAATCCAAATAATATTTATATATGACTGTAACTTAATCTTATTTGGTCTTAATGGTTGTAATTATAGAGGGTTATAATATTTTTTAAGCGTGCCACTTTATTATAAGAGTGGACTTCACGATATAACTGATACAAAAATTGTGTCGCGCGAGAATAGCGCGAGACAGTGTCGTGTCTTTTTGATACCGTTCTTATTGCTAGATAAAGTAATCTCAATTCGAAAGCAGGCGTTAAATATTCCTCTGTCTAGTCACGAGGATAGAGCGTAAAAAGTGGGGGTAGAAAACAAACACATATGTACAGGTACGAAATAACGAGTAGGTCAGAAGTGCGCAAGCAGTCTTTCCGAGAAGTTCGATCTCTTATATATATTAACCGATCTATTATATACATTTTCTTGTTTCTATATGCACTGTATTAAAGTTCTGTCTATTTGAATCGTGTGCTCTTTACTGTCATAAAATTCATCAGGTTATGGGCCCAGAGCCACGTGTTGAGTGCATGATATAGAATAAAGACAGGACAAGTTTAATTGTATAATAAAAAAATGTGCGCTGCGGCTAATGCACTGGGAGCGTTGGAGAGCGTCGACAAACTGAAGGATGCCGAAGGATATCCACTGTGGAAATTTTAAATCGAAATCTACCTGGAGGCAGCAGATCTTCTGGACATCGTGCAGTCGGAGCCGAAAGCGGCACAGACAGAATCAGCGGAATGGAGGAAGAAGGATGCCAAAGCGAAACGAGTAATCGTAAGCACTTTAGAAAAGCAGTCACTAATACATATAGTTACGTGCATTACAAGTTATGAAATGTGGCAAAAACTAAAAGGAATTTATGAAAGAGATTCACAGCATCAGAAATGCGCTCTGATGCAAGAATTCTTTGAATATAAAAAGAAAAGTAACATTGATATGGCCACATACATAACAGAGTTAAAGAATCTTGCCTTTAAACTTAAAAGTCTGGGAGAAGAAATAAATGATACCATGATCATGTCTAAAATCTTGACAGCTTTACCAGATAATTATAGATTTTTTACAAGCGCATGGGAATCGACACCCGCTGGAGAGAGAACAGTGGAGAATCTAACAGCGAGACTTTTAGCGGAGGAGGCAAGGAACCGATCGGACAAAGAAGAAGAAGTGGCATTCAAGGCAGAAGAGAGGAAATGCTACAAATGCAACATGAAGGGTCATCTAGCGCACGCGTGTAAAAAGGTAGACAATACTAAGAAACATGACGTTAAATGTTTTAATTGTCATAAAATCGGCCATATGGCAAAAGATTGCAGAAGAGATTCCTGTAAAATATGTAAAAAGACTAACCACTCGGAAAAAGACTGTTTTTTTAGAAATAAGAGAAAAGGTGACCCGGAGAAAGACGAGAAAAATAAAATAGCCTTTCTAACAAGCACTGAAGAAACGGAAGATTGCTGGATCGTCGACTCAGGATCAACATCGCACATGACGAACGATTCAACCAAGTTGAGAGAAGGACACAAAATAATAACAAAGGTCGGAGTGGCAAACAAGGAAGGAAACATGGTAGCGAAGAAGACTGGAACGGTTGACCTAGGAAACTGTGAGTTAAACAACGTGCTATATATACCAGATTTAAGAAAAAATCTCCTGTCTGTTGGCGCGATAACACAAAAAGGGGGTAAAATCGAGTTTTACAAAGACGAAGTAATAATCAGTGAGGATAAGAAAACTATCTTTAAAGGAAAAAGAAATAGCGCAGGATTATATGCAGTACATAACGATATAATTACCGAAAAAGCAATGGCAACAGAAATAAAATCCTCTGCGAAGCTATGGCACGAGAGATTAGGCCACTTAGGCCCAAATAATATGATAAAATTGCTAAAATTGTCAGAAGGTATTAAACTGAAAAAATGTGAAATTCAAGAGCAGCTATCGAACTGTGAGACGTGCATACAAGCGAATCACACGAGGATGCCTTTTGGAAACCAAAGGAAAAGAGCGACACGACCGTTGGAAATCATTCACACGGACGTCTGCGGACCAATTTCTCCAGAAACGTGGGATCGAAACAGGTATTTTGTTACCTTTTTAGATGACTATACAAACTATGTAGTAGTATATCTTATGGAAGAAAAGAGAGAAGTATTTGAGAAGGTAAAAGAATTTATAAGTCAAGCAGAAGTAAAACAGCAAAAAAAGGTCGTAGAAATACGCTGTGACAACGGCAAGAAATACTCAAACAAAGATTTAAAATTTTGGTGTAAAAATAAAGGCATATCGATTAATTACACTCCACCCTACACTCCTCAATTAAATGGAAAGGCCGAACGACTGAACAGAACGTTAATTGAAAAAACCCGAGCAATGATTACAGGAGCGGAAGAAAATAAGGCACTTTGGGGAGAAGCAGTGAGAGTCGCCGCCTATTTACATAATAGAAGTCCGACGAAGGCAACTACAAAAACAGCATACGAGATGTGGAATGGCGAAAAACCGAACTTGAAGCACTTAAGAATTTTTGGATGTACAGCATACGCGAAAGAACTAGGACAACTTAGAAAATTGGATAACAGGAGTAAAATTGTAAAATTTGTTGGATATACACAGACAGGATATCGATTATGGGATCCAATAAAAAGAAAAATAGTTATCTCACGAGAAGTACGCTTTAAAGAGAGAGAAGACATAACAGAAGAAGACACGAAGAACACAAGGAGAGAGAAGAAAAATAAAACTAAATATATGCGAGACTCAGAAGATTCAGATGAAGACAAAGAGATTTCAAGCGACGATGAAAAGGATAAGAAGAGGAAGACCCGGAAGAAGACACCGAAGAAGAAAAGGACGAAGAGGAAGAAACAAAAAAAACCGATGCTAACATGCGGGATCAAACAGAAGACACCAAGAAGATCTCAAAGACCCAAGAAAATTCCAGAGAGATATAATAGTTACGCATACTTGACATATGAAGAAGCTATGAAGAGCAAAGATAAGAAGAAATGGATGGAGGCTATGAAGGAAGAAAAAAGATCACTGAAGAAGAATAAAACCTGGAAATTAGTAGAGGGCAACGCAATAAAAGGAAAAAAATGTTTGACAAGTAGGTGGGTTTTCCAAATAAAAGAAAATGGAAAATTTAAAGCAAGACTCGTTGCGAGAGGATGCGAACAAGGAAACAATATAGACTATGAGGAACTATACAGCCCCGTGGTTAACAGCGCCGCACTAAGAATAATATTCGCACTGGCAGCACATTACAAGTGGAAATTTATAAAATTTGATGTAAAAACAGCTTTTCTCTACGGAGAATTAGAAGATGAAATATTTATGTACCTGCCAGAAGGATTTGAAGAAGAAATAAGCAAGGTGTGCAAACTTTTGAAAGCGCTGTACGGTCTTAAACAAGCATCAAATCGCTGGAACAAAAAATTCACAAAGACTTTGAAGAAATACGGATTGGAGCAGTTACGCACTGATAAATGCATCTTTAAGAAGAAAGATAATTCAGTAATCCTGGCATTTCATATAGATGATGGCATAATACTCGGAAAAAACTTGCAGGACTTAAAAGACTTACTCTCGCAGTTAGAGGATGTTTTTGAAATAACAACTGATAACGATCCAAGCTCTTTTTTAGGTATACAGATCGAGCAAGGGCAAGAGGGCATCAAACTCAAACAGCAAAACTATTCGGAGAGAATTCTAGAGACATATGGCATGAGCAACTCAAAACCGGTGGACACTCCTATACTGGCCAATGCTGAGGTCAATGATGGAGGGAGCAGGACGAAATCTTTCCCCTTTAGAGAGGCAGTAGGAAGCCTTCTCTATCTCACCGCCAAGACTAGGCCAGATCTAAGCTACGCAGTAACGTACAATAGTAGAAATACACAGAATCCTTCTGATATGGATGTCACTAATGTTAAAAGAATTCTAAGATATTTACAGGGAACTAAACATTTAGGAATAGCGTATAATAGTAACGAAGATGTACAAACTCTTAGGGCATATTGCGATGCAGATTATGCAGGAGATGTAGAGAGTAGGAAAAGCACATCAGGGTACATAATAGAATTTTGCGGAGGACCTATAAGCTGGGCGTCACGTAAGCAGCCGATTGTTGCATTGTCAAGCACCGAAGCAGAATTCATCTCGGCCGCAGATTGTTGTAAAGAATTATTGTTTTTAAAAGGCATGTTAGAGGAAATAACCGGTAAAGTTGTAAACGCTGAGATGCACGTAGATAATCAGGGCGCCATTAAATTAATTAAGAGTGGAGTATTTAACCGAAGGTCGAAACACATAGATGTGCGATTTCATTTTATAAGCGAAAAGGTGAAGGAAAATAACATTAATATTGTGTATTGTAATACGAACGATCAGATCGCCGATATCTTTACTAAGCCGCTAGGCGCAATTAAATTTAGAAAATTTAGAGATATGTTAGTACAATAAGATTATATTACTTGTATTGGTTATTTAGGATTAGTTGCGAAACCGCGTTTATTATTTGATTTTGTTTAAGAATTAAATTTAATTTTGTTTACTGGAAAAAAGAATCGAGATTAAAGGGAAATGCTAGATAAAGTAATCTCAATTCGAAAGCAGGCGTTAAATATTCCTCTGTCTAGTCACGAGGATAGAGCGTGAAAAGTGGGGGTAGAAAACAAACACATATGTACAGGTACGAAATAACGAGTAGGTCAGAAGTGCGCAAGCAGTCTTTCCGAGAAGTTCGATCTCTTATATATATTAACCGATCTATTATATACATTTTCTTGTTTCTATATGCACTGTATTAAAGTTCTGTCTATTTGAATCGTGTGCTCTTTACTGTCGTAAAATCCATCACTTATAACACTCTTTGTCAAATTTTAATTACACATCAAATGCCATCTATCGGATACTTTGGGATGCAATATCTGATCTGATCGTATATAATCTTATATGACTATTAGGTTCATATATGATCATATATAATCTTATATGACTATATAAGTTCATATATGATTATATGATTTTCAGTTTAAATTATAAGCTATGTATGCAAAATAATACGATTAATATATTTATTTGTAAGAACTATAATATATATTATATAATAGTTTTTTTTCACGAATTATTACAGGTAAAATTTCACTGTTTACGAAAACATTCAATAAAAATTAATATGTCAATTAAAAAAGATTGTGTCTTATGCAAAATTAGAAAAAAAGGAAAATTTAAAATAACACAAGCAATGAGATGCCTTTTTGGTCGAAGTTCCGATCTGATCATATATAATCTTATATGACTATATCATTTCATATACAATAATCCAATTAAAAAATCCAGTAAAATCTAAAAATAAAACTTTTATTTAAGAAAGATATACAATCTATAGCGGACTGAAATACACTGCTGGTTTATTCCCAGATCTTTTGTATTATTCTGTCCAACTTTGAATTGCTGAAAATGCTCCAATTATTTCAAATTTATATTTTGTTAACATAGACGTAGCTAATTGTGACAGAATCCACAGCTTGTTATAGACTCAAATTATTTTGTATACCGTATAATTATCTTTTTGTAAAAATCTTTAACAAAAAATTAATGACAACATATACTAACTGTATTGTAATAAAAGTTTATAAAATATGAAATTTAATCTATACTTAATTTTCCAATTATTAACTTTTCATAATTTTTCCAAAATCAAATTAATATTCAACATTAGTTTAATTTTTTAATTTAAATCAAATATTTACATGTTAAGTTCGACAAATAAGGAAACAAATTTTACTGCAAATATTATTTAAACAAAAATACGTTTAATAAGAATCAAATTAGAACCAAATTTGGGTTAAAGCCGCAATTGAATCGAGTAAAAATCGCATACAGAAAACATTAACTTTTTATTAAAGTCTTATTTATAAATATTCTGCATCATGTATGGTTCTGGATCATATATAATCCACATAAGTTATCTTATTAAATACAAATTAAAACCATATTTGATTTGAAGTGTTATATGATCCACATAAGTGATCTAATTAAATTTAAATTAAAACCCTATTTTGTTGTGGATCATATTTAATCTACATAACTGATTTTAATAAGTGCAAATTAAAACTGTATTTAAACAAATATAATTTTAATATAAAATCTGGGTTTAATTTAAATTTTACCCAAATTTAATATGATTTAATATGATTTTAGTTAGATTTATATTAGATCGTTTTTCGCGGGTTTATGCATTAATATATAACATTATTTTATATTTTTATAACATTTTAAATTATTTATTATTACTGATACTGTTATTATTAGTTACTTCCCACACAGAGCATAACATCCAACAGATATTTAATGGATATCTAGATATCCATTGGATAGCCATTAGATATCTAGATATCCATTAAATATCTTGTTGGATGTTATGCTCTGTGTGGGTTACTACTTATTATGTTATTATGTAATAATGATAGCAACAATAGTAAACAAAAAATTGTTCTACAATATATGTAAATAATTCTATTATACAATATGTGTATATAATTCTATTTATATAATTTTTAAATAATAATTTTTTATTGTTTTATATATGTTCATATATCTTGTTGAGAAATAATATGCGTGTTTATCACGCTTTATGTGATCATGTGTTCTGTCATGTTCTTGTCATGTTGTAATCACGCGGATACCTGTCGAATCACGTGTAAGTTTGAGACGGTTTTGTCTAGTGCGTAACGCGTGATTTCAAATACCGTTTGGTACTGTTGATTCTTGCGTTCTCCCCTTATCCCACACAAAACATAATATCTAATAGATATCTAATGGATCTTTAATGTATACATATGATATCTGCGAGATATCTATTAGATATTTCATAGATATCCAATACGAGATCTAATAGATATCCACAGGATATCCATATCCAGTGGATATTTATATGGATAACTATTGGATGTCTACTGGATATTGATTAGATATTTGCGTGGATATTCATTCAATATTTTTTATTTCTATATACGTCCATTAGATACAAAGAGAACCCCATAAAACACAAACGTTGTAAATCAACATTTCAAAAATATTATTTCTCATAAATTTAAATAAATGTGCAAGTAGAAACTTGTACATTGCTTTCTTATAGTTTCTAAGTGTGCAAGTGGAAACTTGTACATTGCTTTCTCATAGTTTTTAAGTGTGCAAGTAGAAACTAGTTTAAGTGAGCAAGTAGAAACTTGCACATTGCTTCCTTATAGTTTTTAAGTGTGCAAGTAGAAACCTGCACATTGCTTCCTCTAGAAGGAAGCCTGTTTTTTTATGCATAATTATTAGTAGATATTTATTAATTTGGCTTCCTTATAGAGGAAGCAATGTACGAGTTTCTACTTGCACATTTAAAAACAATGAGGAAGCAATGTGCAAGTTTCTACTTGCACACTTTTTTATGGATAGAGTATCATTAAATATAGATTGGTGTTGAATTTGGTAATGATCGGTGTTGAATTTGGTAATGATCGGTGAAGGGGTTACCAAATTTTGCCTAAAAAGTGTACAAGTCATACATGCAATCTTATATATAAGGTATCATTAAAGGGAGGTTGTTTTGAATTTGGCGAAGATTAGTGAAAAGATTACCAATTTCTGCCTAAAAAATGTATAGGGTAGACCAAGGCAAATCGGATTACTAATTAGCACAATAAAATAGCTCGTTTAAAATAAAACACTAACGAACATTGTCTTAAAACTTATATTAATCCGATTCGCCTCAATCTACCCTAAGTTATTTGATGAATAGAGTATCATTAAAAGATGATTGTTATTTAATTTGGCGAGGATTGATGAAGGGATTACCGATTTCTGCTTAAAAAGTGTATAAGATGTACATGTAATTTTACAGAGAGTATTAATAAAAGAAGGTTGTTTTGAATTTTGTGAGGTAAAAGGGTTACCGATTTCTGTTTAAAAAATGTGTAACGATTTCCGCTTAGAAAATGTGTAAGTTATTTGATGGATAAAATATCATTTAAGAAAGGTATTGAATTTGGCGAGGATCGGTGAAGAAGTTACTGATTTTTGCTTAAAAAGTTACATGTATTAGTTATATATGTAATTTTATATAGAATATCATTAAAAAAAGGTTGGTATTGAATTGGGCGATAATCTGTAAAAAAGGTTTTTTGTTTATTTTTTCAAAATTTTAAATGCCTTTAACTCAAAAACTGATCAACCAAATCTTGAAGAATTATACATATATGAAATAGGGGTAGAAAAGACTGAAGAATATAATAAAATTAGAAATAGCCCAATATTTCAAAATTTACAAAAGTTAGAGCAACCACGGGCATTTCTAAAAAAAAATTCAAAAATTTTTTTAAAAAGAACCCCTTTATCGACAAATTCAATACCAACCTTCCTTGAATGATACTCTATCGATTAAAAAAAAAAAAACAGTCCGATATCTCAATATTTGCGGAAGTTAGAGCAATCACGGACATTAAATCCGCACATATACACACACACACATACGGACATTTTTTTAAATGCAATTTTCCGACGTTTCAGAACACTCTGAACATATTAGCATCAAAAACTCAAAAAACAATCTTTTCTTTGATTTCTTCTACCTCTATTTCATATATAATTCTTTTAAATTTGGTTGATTAGACCCAACTTTATACGCAATCAAAGGTTCATATACGAAATTTACGAAAACAAAGCTTCCCCTATGAGGAAGCAAAAAGGAGCCGGGTCGGATGTTGCGATTTTGCTTCGCCGACCTGTTTACATTTGCTCCCAACAGAAATTTACTTACGAGTTGGTCGGTCTTATCATTATACGCCACTTAGCAGCGTCGTCACAAACTAGTAAATATTTGTGGTAGACATGTGGTAGATACTTGGTGGACATGGATATGTATATGTGGACAACACGTAGATATCTAATGAATATCCCTGCTAGTTATCTCTATTAGATATCCATAGTAAATATGGACATCATATGGATATGTAGATATCCAATGGATATCTATTATTTATTAGATATTTTGTTCTGTGTGGGAGGTGATTCTGTCATATTCTCACGAAAGAAAAAATTGTGGAATCCACAAGACGTAACAGTAAAAACGCAGATAGCAAAAAAATTTAAAAAAATTTTTTTTTTAAATTTTTGATTTATGAAGTAAATTATTTTTACGTATCATTTTTGTTCTAAAATGACTCTTAAGAGTTTAAAAAAAATTCATTTTTATGTCACCATTTCTGAGTTCTTCTTCAGATAAAAAAAAAATATTTGTTCTATTCTATAAGAATTTGCAATAATTTCGAAAAAATAATGCTTACAATTAGATACTATTCCAGTGGAGCTTTATCTGAGCATAATGTATTAGTATATCTTGCTATCTCTGCACTGTATGATATCTCGAAAATATCACGAAAAATATTACGGCCAACCCTTATGAAAAAGTACACTCAACTTTGATGGTTGACACCCAATTTGAGTGTTAACACTAAGTTAACAAAAGTTGAGTGTATTTTTCCATAAGGGAAGTGTCTCACCTCTTATCCTAGCGCGTGAGGATTTTGTTTACGAGAAGATATTGGCACATGTAGCCGCATCGCGGCAGTGCACGTTACTGCCCTTATGGAAAAATACACTCAATTTTTGGTGTTAACCGTTAAAAAAACACCATAGAAAAACCCTTAAAGTTGGGTGTGATTTCGGACTGCCAATTAAAGGTTAACCATCATTTGAATGTTAATCTTCAATTGGCGGTCTAAAATCACACCCAACTTTAAAGGTTTTTCTTTGGATGATGGTTAACCTTCAAGTGATAGTTAACCTTCAATTAATAGTTAATACTTAACAATGACGGTATAAACCCTAAAAATATAAACCCTGAAATGAAAACAACAAATATGGCGTCCCAATGAGAATCTCTTAAGGGCTCCGCTAAACCGGACTCCTCGCCTCGATCCTCCCTCTCGGACGCTAGCTGCCGCAGCTCTCTCTTTCTTGGCGGTAAGCTCTCCCTGTAGTCCAGTCGGCAAGTACATTTAAAAATCGACTAATTAGGACAAAACTGCAAAAAATTTTAATCGCTTTGTTTGGGTGTCAGTAATGACATACTAAGTTTCCGACCTCCCCCGTGGTGTGCTTCGGCCGCCATCTTGGAAGAAAGGGGTGAAAAATCGGTTTTTCGCGGATATCTCGGTTTCCATTAGACTTAGGCTAAAATAGTTTAATGCAATATTGTAGGGAATTAAATTCTCTACAAAAAAGGAAATATAGGTTTTTTTCCTACGACCAATAGTTTTGGCGCTAGAGTCGGGAAAAGTAGGATACTTTTTGTAACAAACGGTTTCAGCGACTTTATCTCGCCGTATCTCACTTCTCAGAAGCTGTAGTATACTTTTAAACTCGTTTCCTCACCACCTTGCGGTAGAGTTAGTGGCGCGTTTTTTTTTTTTTATGTGGTGTCCCCTGTAGGCCTAATCCACTCAGTTTATTATTAAGATTATGAGAATTTTTTTGCCAGGGTTGTCTTAATTATTCAATAATATAATTAAACTCGTGAAAGTGTCAACGATTTAAAACGGCGAATGCGAGTCAGGCACGGAACGTGGTGCGCAAATAAAAAAGAAAAAAACCGTTATAAAAAAATTAATTTTTCCAATCTTGGTCTCTTTGATGTAGAGGGTTGGCAAATGTCATCTTCCGCAGCATCTTCCTTTTCTTCAATATTATTTTCCTTTTCTGCTTCTTCTGGTTCTTCCTCGTTGTTCGAATTAATCTCATTGTCAGGATCGGTCAATGTATCTTCAAAATGTTGAACAGTTACGTCGATTTCTTCATCGTCACAGTGATCTATTATAATGTCGATGTTTGTGCATGCTTGACCTCGACAGTTGAAACAAGTCATAGAGCATCGCAATCCAGCTTTTCTGCAACAGCAATTCGCTTTGCAGCCTTTTGTGCATTTGCAGAAGATCTTCTTCAGAATATCCTGCGGAGCGGCTTCCTTCATTGAAGGAACTGGAAATAAACCATTTCTTGTATATTTCTAGCCCCAGTCTTGAGGATTTTTTTAACTCCGCGCCACTGCTGAATCTGATGGTAGACTCTGAGGGAGTGTTGACGTGCAGCTGCTTCAGTAGGTGGTATAGAAGCAATGTTGAACATTACTTTCGACGTAGATTTGGCGAAGCATAAAAATCGAAACTCATCCAGAAAACTATTACTCTTTGCTCCGTATAAAGCGAGAATACATTTTTGTCCTGCTATGTCAATGAAATCTGGCTGGGCATCCGAATCTCCAAAAATTTTTGAAACATTCTACAAATTTTTATTTTTTTGGAACAGTTTAATAAATTTTATTTTACCCTGCCTGAAAAATGTTGAAGTGGTATCACAACCAGTAAATGCGTGAAGAAACAGAATATGCTCAGCAATATCAGAATATTGGAAGGAAGTAGATGAATAAATCTTCTGCTCTGTTTTTCCCTTGCTCGGTTTCATGAAATAGATGTTAGATTTAGATGATGCTAAGGCTGTCAGTAACACTAAAAGATCAATATCTTCGCCAACTATTACTACGGAATCGTAATTCTTCGATACATCAATCGCAGTATTGACAATAAGAGTGTCAGCATCTTCAATAGCTTGCTTGATAATAAATCCTGCAGTTTGAAGTTTTTTACCCAACATTGAGATAAGTCTATCCTTATTTTTTTCATTCAATAGAAATTTTTCTTGGGGCATGGTAACTGTCATAGATTCATTGAAAAGTACGCTCGCAGAAACATGTTTGTTCGATCGTCGGAGACGTTCAGCACTTTTTGTGCTTTGAATGCATGTTTCATCCGAATATCCATCAAAAATGACTAAACTATTTGATTTGTAATATTTCTTTACATAATCAACATATTTATCCAATATTTGTGCGAAAGTTTCTTGTTGACGCCATACAATTCGATGAAGAAGATATCCACCGTCTATAACGTGCACGAAATTTTCGAAATTAATGACGTCAGTCACAGGAGAAAATGCTTCGTACAAACTTGATTTCTTTGTCTTTCGCATCCCTAATTCATTGAAAAGTGAGAGAGGAAAGTGAGCCAGTTCGTACCGCAAATATTGTTGTAAATGTTGATCAGATTTTTTAGCCAACGAAATTCTTTGAAAAAGTATGGTTGGATCAATTGGAACGATTTCATCTTCAATTTTTATCGATGAATTTGCTGCTCGGAGAGGGATAACTCGCTTTTTCCTTTGAAATTTAATGTCACTGAAATTATTGCCAATTATTTGTGTCATTGAAGACATTCCTATTTCGTAAGCATTGTGACAATCGATATCTCCTTTTACTCCAGTACTTATTGATATAATATCGTCGACAACTGGAAAAGGAGGATGCTGTAAAAACCAATCCATAATTTTTTCAATCTTTATTGTCCCTTAATATGCGTGTAGGTCTAGCATCCACGTGTTGTTCCGATGTAACAAATGCTACCTGACAAAATTCTTCAATTTTATCTTTAACATCAACAAGAATTGGCATTGCGAGGATCCATTTTGCTAAGACACTGTCTGTGATGCCTCGTCCATGAGTCAGCCCACCAGCACTTTTCATAGATCTCATTAAAGTTTGTTCAATTGTCATATCTGTCCAAATTCCAGACCAGAATTTGTCAGACCGCCTGATAGTAAAAAAACCGTCTGTGACAAATTGTTTATACTCCAAGGGATTCAGCTTGAATTTGAGATCCAGCATATCTTGTAAATACAATTGGCACGACTTAGCATATAAAAAGTGACCACTGGCATGAAAATACGGCAACATTTGTTGTATGCACTGAAGATGTAATTGCCAGTTTCCCATCCTCTCTGCTTGAATAAACTGCTTTATCAAGGTCACCATTTTGAAGTATTGAATCCAAAGTTTTGTTGTTGCTCCGTTTTCTGCAAGCTTATTCAGGTGTACTGTAAACTTGTCCATTATACCCTTGAAAGCTTTTTGTTCAAGGTCCTCGAAAAATGATTGATCGCCAACTTCAAGGAGCGCCTTTTCCATAACCAATTCCTCCTCTGGTGTAAAATGCAATGTAGACAAGACAATCTTGGCTAAAGCTAAGTGTACTAACACGTGACTTCTGAGTGCCCGTGCATAAGCATGGCCGGCTAACATTTTGTCAACAAATGCAGTTGCATACACAACACTCAAGAGGTCCTTTAAACCACTTCCGTCCATGATATAACCGATAGAACCCATGAAAAACATCAAAAGATGGAAACCGCCAAGTCTCACAATTATTGTGCTTAAGCTGGAGTTTTCAGGGCTCGAAGATACTATATCGCGAGCTTTTATATAAAGCGGCTGATCAAATGTAACAAAACAATTGTCTTGTTGTAATGACTTGCATTTTTCGGCTGCAGTTGTAAGTACGGTATATATTGTGTCGTAATTACTTGGAGGAACATTGACAAATGGGAGAAACAAAATACGTGATTTTGAATATGTCTTATTTGAAGTCGCTAGTTCCATGAACCCATTCCAGCCTGCAATATGAAGCATATTTTTCCATTTACCGTAAATCCATGCAAAATCGCAAGGCGTCAGTGTCACCTCACTAGAAATTGGATTTTTCCTTCTTAAATATTCAACTGTTATATTAGTTAGTCCCAATTTGTTGGTTTTTTGAAAACATTTTAAAGGTACATGTCCAAAGGTTCCAACTGTGCAGATGGAATATTTTTTAACCTTGGGATGATTTCATTGGAAGAAACGGAAGTAGCGGGTGTAATGCATTGTATTCCTCCCATCGCGTGAAAAGTTTGAAAACCATCTATGGTATTAACATTGTGATCTGCGTTATCAAATACGAATTGAAAAAAAGAGTGTTCCATTACTGATGGTTGCGGTTGTATCAATGATGATGCCTCGAATAACTTAATTTCGTCGTATGTAGCGCAAAATTCCAAAGCCGATAGAATATTCAAAAGATCTTTAGAACCATATTTTTGAAAAACAAATGCCCCAAGGCCAACTTGTAACGATGATAAAAAAGATTTCGGCCTACATGCTACTATAATTGCATGTGCAATCGAAATAGCTTTCGCGTTCCACTTTTTTAGACTTCCGCGTTTGTTCTTCGTAATAATTAAATTTAGGAGAAGTTGTAGAGTGCTTGGTATATCATTTTCGACGTTCTTCAAAAAGATATCGGTAGGAGGGTAATTATTTGTTTCATATACCTCAGATCTAATGTTTTCTGCTATAATCTCCGCAGCTGCTTTCACTATTCTTAGACGCTCTTCTTTTATATCTAAATTTCGCTTTTCATACCAGTTACTGGTCAGAATTTTGTGGCCTGTGTCACGGAAGCATAAAATAAGTTTTGTCTTTTGTTTTGTAGTAAAAATAATATCGTCACCATACTTTTCTTGCAACTTTTTTTTGAGCGTATCATTTGTAGGAATAGCGCCTTTATACTCTTTTAAAATTTTAGTTAATGAAAACTGGCATTCATCGCGATGTTCTTCGAGAAACGAACAAATAAAGTCAATAGCTGTTTTTGCATATTTGGTTTCGAGACGTCCGAGAACCTCGTACGTTTTTAAAGAATAAAAAAATTTTTGCATACATGAACCGTGGTATCGACCCTGGGCTGCAACTAAATCCGTTACGTTTAAGATGCGCATACTTACAGTTTCGCCCCACGTATCTCCTCTTTTCTTTGCAGTTTCCAAAATATTTTCTTTAACTTGCATCGTATTGATTACGTGCACAGTATCGCGCCTTGCAACATTTTTCTTTGTTTGTTTTTTTACAAATTCTTCCGATGCATCTCCCGCGCAGAACAGACATGTCGTCTTGAAGTCGAAAGATGGAATGCTCGATCTTCGGGAGCCGATTACATTAGGAACAGCTTTCTCCTTGGCTCTCAGTGATGCAATTATAAGTTTTTTATTTATATAAGATTTGTGGCACTTGACGTGCACAGTTACATAGTTTAATCCCCTTAGAAATAATTGTTTATTGTCTTTTCTCTCTCTACTGCTCTCGATGAGAGTTTTGATCCCTCTCTCTTTGATATCAACTGTATCACCGCAAGATAACGTCTCCTCACAAATAAAACACTGCTCTAAATTCATAATTTTATTTTAGTATAGGAACACGAAAAACACATGTAACGTCAACCAAAGCCAATGCTACACTAAATTTCGACCTGAGCATAGCCACCGAAGGACGTATTGTAAACAGGACATTGTAAACAGTGAGATAATCGTCATAACTATATAACAAGGAGTGTACTTATAGCATTGTCGAGTAAATAATACAAAGCCAGATGTGTGAAACGACAACTGTTCACTAGCACAATAACAATGCCATTTACCTGAGAAGTGAGATACGGCGAGATAGAGTCGCTAAAACCGTTTGTTACCAAAAGTATCCTACTTCTCCCGGCTTTAGCGCCAAAACTATTGGTTATAGGAAAAAAACCTATACTTCCTTTTTTGTAGAGAATTTAATTCCCTGCAATATTATATTAAACTATTTTAGCCTAAGTCTAATGGAAACCGAGATATTCGCGAAAAACCGATTTTTCACCCCTTTCTTCCAAGATGGCGGCCGAAGCACACCACGGGGGAGGTCGGAAACTTAGTATGTCATTACTGACACCCAAATAAAGAGATTGAAATTTTTTGCAGCTTTGTCCTAATTAGTCGATTTATTTGTCATTTTCAACGACGTACCGACTGGACTACTGGTGATCCGACTCTCGCTCGGTTAGTCTCCAGAACACGCGCCAATACGATCAATCCGTCAAGAAAGAGGTAATGAATTCGACACGTTCGAAGAAACGCAAGCAAGTGCGGTCATGACACCTAACGAGTGAGGAAGGAGGCGGGGGCTCTTTGAGAGTAGCGACTCGCGCGTCGCGCCATCTAATGTGAAACGATCGAGCGTTGTAAAAAGCGAAAAGAATTCGAGCGCAATATCTGAACAAATTATTTAATTTTTAATAAGTCCAATTATTAATATTTTTTTCATAATTGAACTTATTTTTTATTTTAATAAATGTAAATACAAATATCTTGTTATATTAATATTTAATATTAATAATTTAATTAGTTGTTTAATTTAACTTCTTGTTTAATAAATAGCGGATGTAGTACTGAAAATGTACCTATTATATAATATTTTAATTTTCAAAATTGTCAAATTACAAACAAGAAATTTGTTGTGACTTTTACATTTATAAAGTAACTATTTAATAGAAATGGAAGCCTAAAAAAATTAATATTGTAACGCAATTATTATAATGCTCAAATCATAAAATATTTACATTATCCATGTCTGCCAATACAATATAATTTTTTATTCATATTGTATTCTATGTAATGGCAATGTTATTATACATATATTTGACAGGCAAGTCAAAATAGCTTTAAATTGATATCGAAATGATGAAATATCGATGTCTTAACTATTTGTAACTCATGTTATCAAAAATAAAAAATATGACAATTATGTTAAATTGATTTACAACAGATAAATTCATGATTTAGAATGTTGATGAAAACTTTGCCGGTTTGTAACAGTATTGTTACACGGAGTTACAAAGGCTTAACAGAAAATACATAATTTGCCTGTTTACAGTCTGGCGCGATGAACGTATGTCACAAATAATCTTTTCTTTTAAAAAATGTTATATAGCACAAACATCGAAATAAGCTTCCGAGCATTATTTCGATATGATGTAATATCGATGATTTCGACGTCAATTAGACGTCGATTCGATGCGTCATTTCTCGCTGGGTAGGACCTAAGTCAAATTTTTTAAATGAAAACCTCTATTTTTTATTGTACCATTTTTCTCTATTAATTAATTTGAACAACTTTTGTTTAAAAAATTCTTTTATTTGCCTAATACTTTTTGAGATATTCAAGGAAAACTTGGTAACTTTTTCAATATTTAGCTTATAATATCTTGATATTGTTTGCCAGAGAAAAAAGTGGTATAAAGGACTTTTTGACTTGCAACAGCACATTTTCGAAATAAAATTAAGTTAAAATGTCCTCTGTATTTTTTTCTCTGGCAAACAATCATCAAGATATCACAAGCTAAATATATATTGAAAAAATTACCATGTATCCCGAAAAGGGAATCATTATCATTAAATAAAAATAAAAAAATATTGAAAAAGTGATCAGGTTTTCCTTGAATATCAAAAAGTATCATATATTATATAAAAGTATTATATAGAAAAATGGTACAATAAAATATAGGGGTTTTTATTTAAAAAATGTGACTTAGGCCCTATTGGGCTCAATACAGGCCCTGGATCAAAAATCCAATAAGATCGTCTATTAGCCCCTTTCAAACCTTTCAACTTTTATCTGAAACACTTTTCCAATAAACCAAGCCGTCAATTGACACTTAACGAAAATTAACACAATAACATTTAAACGACACCCAACAATAAAGGGATCATGGCGACACTGATTAAATCGACATAGAACATTAGGTTAACACTCTGTTAACACCAAACCAGCATCCAACGATGCATGAGGATCAATCTTTAAACCTACACTAAACGTTGAGGCTTAATCCCCAACCTACACTTATCATTGCGAATAAACTCCCAATATACACTCATCATTGAGGATTAAACCCACAATTTACCTAAACCTTAATGGTCAACACTTAATCTACACCTAAATTTAAGTGTTGACACTTAACTTTGAAGACAAACACTAAACTTACTCTCAAATTTGGGCGTAAGTTTAGTGTTAACACTCAAATTGGGTGTTAACCATCAAAGTTGAGTGTACTTTTTCATAAGGGTAGTGCTCGCAGTCTTTTTAAAATATCAAAAAAATTCTTTTTTAATTTATTTCGAACAAATTAGACGAATTTATAAACAATTTGAAAATAGTAGGGGGCTAGCTCCATTTTTTTGTGATTATTTCGGTACTCATGAAACTTTTTGTGGTGATTCAGAATGTTATTCAATGATCAAAGCTCCGGGGACTGACAAAAAAGTGGGTCGCTTTAGATGATATAGCCACTCACTTGTGCAAAAAATTTTTTTTTTTCAAGTCATTTCGGTATGTCAGTCATTTTGCACCATAATTCTTTGATGTATTTTATGACTATTTGCAAATTGACTGACAAAAAAGTGGGTCGCTTGTGGGTGTAGGGCCGCCCAAAAATGACATTTTTTCAAGTCATTTCGGTATGTCAGTCATTTTGCACCATAATTCTTTGATATATTTTATGACTATTAGCATAATTGACTGACAAAAAAGGGTTTCAAAACCCTCATAAAATATTGTAAATTCCAGTTTGCGACTTATGAATTTTTTCCTTCTTTGAATTCACCATTGATGGTCATCAGAACTTATTTTAATTCTTATTGTCTATTCATTACTCAAATAAATAATTAAAAGTACATCGTAAACTGAAGCTAATATCTTTTTTTATGGTCATTTATTATATAATCAAAACAGAAACTGTAATGAAAAATAGCATTAAATCATCATCATAAAAAATAAATAAAAAACCTAGGAATCTTTATCTTCTTCTTCTTTATCACAATCATTTAGGTCATCTTCATCCTCAGAAAGATCGTCACTCGATTCTGTAACATTATTTAAAAATCATAATATAATTGTTTGACTACTAATTTTTTTCTCTTTCGAAGAAAAAAATTCACACATACCTAGTTCACCTTCCTCATTGCTATCGTCTGACGGCTGAATAACGATGTCGTTGATAAGTGTTGGAAGCTGATTGCCTTCAAACCAGATAAATTCATATTTTCCATTATTTTCTATTCAGCCATTTCCTTGTGGACGCAGAGTTGTCGGATATATCATGTGAGCATTGCCCCAAATGCTTGTGATATATTGTGTTCTCAATAACTGCTGGAATAACTCAGATTTACAGGGCGGCAAACTCGAAGCATCGTAATTCTTCAATTTTGGCTTGAAAGACTCGTTGAGATTTTTGAACTTGTATGTTTTGCAAAAAAGTTCAAATCTTGTTTCATTGACTGTGTCGATATTTCGAATATTGTAAATACGGCATACAAATTTTTCAAGTTCATCAAAAACATTTTCTCTTGAGTTCGAATCCACGCTTTTCAAGGAAGTTAAAGCCGCCTGAAATTTCAACGATTTTTTCAAAAGTTTCGGTGGTTTTTATTTCCCTTTTCGGAAGAATGCTGGATTATAATCGCAACCAGTCATTGCATGAAAACCAGGTAAAGCGCTGGACAAGGATGCTCCCAAAGTTGTATACAACTTCGTAATATCAATATGGCGTTGATGATTTCCTGTACCAACCTCCATCAAAATGTTCAATTGGCAAAGAAAATTCTCCATATTACCCAAAATTATAACGAGGATATCAGTATCATTGCATCTGATCAACACGTTGGCATCAAAATTAATTTTGCTCAAGTGAAAAATAATTTTTGTGTCCGCTTCTTCATGGTTTTCGCAGGTAAAATCGTCATTGATTGTCCTTTTCACTTGGTTGCCGGATGATTCCAAACGGTAGCATAAGTCAAAATTCAGGTGAATAACTTTATCGCCAAAAAATAGAGCTTTTTCATCAGAGGCCCAATTCTCAATTAAAAACTTCACCAGAGCTTCCTTGAAATAATTATTTCTCAATCCTTTAGTGAAGTCGTGAGGTCTTGACTGATCTGGTCCGAAAATATTGTAGGGTATGTCAGTATTGTTCCTCAGATCACGCTCATCATTTTTTATTGACGGAGAAAAGTAACGATCAAAGACGATATCCACTCGATTACTGTCAAAGTTTGTGACGATTTGCAATATTTTCGTTGAAATTTTTCCAAATGTCTGAGGAACCTCTTTTATCAAGTAAAATATGAAAAATCCATCTAAAAGCACTACATCTTTGCTGGTTGGTGCTTGACTCTCCACTTTGGCTTCCAAATATTTTATCAAGATTGATTTGTCTGTTTTGCATATAGTCCCATCTAAATGACATAAGGACAATGGGAACAGGAGTTAACGGATATGACAAAACTTTCGTTATATCTATATTTTGCTCCAATGAAATGCCCAGCAAACGTCCAAATAAATCTCTCTGCATCCTTATTTCTTGTACTTTACCAGCAATTTGTACTTTTTTCTTTTTGTTTTTACTGGCAAAATTGAAAATGAGATTTCTCTTTATTGAATACCTTCGAATTGGTTGGCGTCTTGAGAACATTCAGAAATAAAAGTTTCGCGTAGATTGTTGCCTTCTTTTTCAATATTTAACAGGAAATCGGAAACTTTATTAGACGCAGCTCTGCCAGTATTGATGTTGTAGAGAAATGCTGGATCTAAGTTTGGATCGAACGGATTGGTATGATTCTCAATACTTTCTATGAACTTCTGAAGTTGTTCACAATTAATTTTGATCCTATTTCTTTCCAATTCAGCAGTTACATCTTGTGCTTTTGTCATCTGAGCGTATCCATAAACGTAAGTTATAACAGTTGAACGGATTGAATGACTTTTTGACCAACGTTGACGAGCAGCGATTGAGTTTGTAAGATTGATAATACCTAACATACCTCGTGCAGCATCAGCATTTATTGTTTGCTTCAAATCTATTGGCTGTCTTGAAAAAGGTTTGTTCGTTCGTTTGACTCTAAAGCCACCTTGTTTGAAGATGTTTTCTAATCCAGGGTGCGTTTCATCAACTTTTATCAAATTATCGACGTATTTGACTGTCCAGCGAGCATAGTTTGGTTAATTCAATGCAAAAAACAAGTTGGTAATCCGAGGGAGTATATATTTGTACAGTTCAAAATCACTCGTTCTAATACTTCTATTGAGAGTTAAATAATAGTTAATGAGATTCTTATAAATCATGTAGAATTGAGCCGTTTTTTCGAATTTGCCATCCAAAGTTTCCTCTTCATAAGCTTTGTACTCTGCCAGCAAAGTCATAAGGTTTTGGCTAATCTCCACAAAGTCTGAAATCTGTTTTTTCGAAAAATTTTTAACTTCAGTAATTATATCTGCATTCCAAATTATTCCGACACGATTAAGAAAAGATTGAAAGTGTAGAATCTGGAGTCCGAAAGCCATAATAGGATGAAGTCTCTTGCACCGATTAAAATGCTTCCCAGCGATAAATCCAGCCACAGAACCACTTGCTAATAATTCACTTTCGACCATGATATGTGATAGCCCACATTCATCGATAAATTTTCCAATAGCATGAAAAAACGCCATCATAATGTGGAAACTACCCATGTGAATAAACAAATTGGCAAATCGAAGTTTTTCTGTCGATTGAAGTTGCATTGCAACTTTGGCAATTGCCAAATTGTATGTTACTGGCATGTATGTTGCGTTGCATTCTTCAGCGATTTTCTGACTCTGTTTCATTGTTTCCAAAACGACATTGGTAGCTGTAAGACTCACATTTATTGGTGTCAAGTAAGCTATTTGTTGTTTAGGGCTGTTATCCTTGATTATCAAAATCAATCTGTTATATCCAACCCACATAGGCGTTTCTGGAACCTTCAACGCATGGGCCAGCATCCAGATGAGATCAATATTTTTCAACCGATCAAAGTTTTCAGGAACGGATTTACGCCTCGGATCATCAACAGCGATAAGAGTCTCAATCATTCTTGGCTTTTTAGCATAAGATTCCAGTTCTGGAATTATTGCATAAAAAATTCTTCGTCTTTTTGATCTGTTGCGTTGTCCTGATGAAGCTCCAGGTTCAGATGGTGGCGATGACACAGTTGACTCAGACCCAATTAAATTTTTAGTTGTAGATCTATCGTCGCAATTATCCAAATTCGAACAGTCAGTATCGGTGTCAGGACCTTTCATTTTGATACAGAATCGCAACTGTGGCATGCAGAGTATCTTTACCGGTGCATGTATCAACAAACCGATCAAAGTTGTCAAATGCCACTCCTGTGCCCAAGTCTGGAGATCTGACAACATTTGCCGGACAAAAGTCAGACCGATTAGTTGATGCAAAAGTTATTTCTGTCTCCATTTCTTCTAATACGTTGTAACTACAAATATAGCCATACTTGTTCAAAATATTAACAACATTCTTGCTGCTTGTTAGGCTCTTTATTGCCAACCCTAGCGTTAAATGTTTGGATGTTTTGATATTACCGTTGGTCACGTTATGAATGAGATCATAGGATGATGTCAAAACTTTTCTCTTCGATGTCTGATTATTTTGGCATCGAGGATTTGGACTAGCGAACAGTATTTGAAAAAATTTTGTCACTTCTGGAGGTATTAAACACTCCCCTTTTATGAAATCTTGTACAGACGGCGTCATTAATGCCTTCCACCTGAAGGCATAGTACATGTAACGTGCACTATAGAAATCCCCAGAACACAGCTAGGAAAGCATTAATGACGCCGTCTGTACATTCAATTCTTCGGGCAGATGGTTAATTTCTATTTTTAAAATTTGTTTTCTCAATATAAGTGCTGACCGCTTTAGAACTTCATTGTCGTCTAGAATTGAAAGATTTATATCATCAAAAACAACATTTTTACTTGGAGCGATAATTTTTTTCCTCGGCGTTGATATGACTTGAATTTAATTGCCAAATTTTTGAACGATTTTCTTCTCCAAGTGTTGATTTGTAATTTCACAGATATTATTTCCAAGGGCTTGTTGTAGTGAGGCATTGTACATACTGCATAAGAGTGATAAATAAACACATTTATTCTCGTCAATGACATGTTTTTGAACATACGAGCACAATTCAGCTTGAGCTCGTTTATGACAGTCCCGTACTTTATGCCAAAGTGTGTTCTTCTCCACAAAAAGTGATTCAAACTTGTGATAATAATCTCGCTGACATATTTTATGGTACATGCTGTGGTCTTTTGAAACATTTTCTGCAGTAATACTTGGTCATTTAATGCTTTTGCTTGTTCCTCTACAGTAGAGTGCAAGGTTGTCTTATTAAAAATTAAAAGAGGCTGAATGTGACGTTTTTGTTTCTTCTGTTTTTTATCACAAAAAATGCAAACATCTTGTTTGCCGACCGAAGCAGCCTCAGATAAATCCGATGATTTTCCCTCTTCACAGTGTTGTTCTTCCTCTTCTTCTTCAACAATCAGTGTTTCTTGAGGCTTACCTGAATTTGTTCTAACCTCAGAATCAATATCTTCAGTGGTAGTATTGGGCTTGCTGTCGACAGCAGATCCATCATTCTTTTCATTATTCTCCTCAGAGGCAGATGATGGCATTGAAAACGAGGATGAAGAGGATTCATGGAAGGAGGTGGCGGTTTCATCACTACCCAAGAAAAAAATTTTCATATAAAAAAATATATAAATTTATATAAATTGCGACGACGCCGGCTACCTCCAGTCTCGCCCGCCGCGAGAAAGCGCGCCGTCGAATTATTGCCAAAATCGGAATTAATTCTCAATAAAGTGTTTCTCAATAAAGCTCCAACTTTCCATATCTCAGATGCTATTAATGATAAGCGGTAGCTCGACCAGATAAACTTACTCGGTATGGGCGCCAGGTGCAATTACACGCACCACGTTTCACGAAATCTAAGATCGCTAATTACCTCAGGGGTGAGCTCTAACGAGGAATCGGTGTTAGATTCTGGAGAAGAGGAGAGGGAGCGCAGCGCAAGTAGCACACAAGATTTAATAACAGTAGAAGTATATTTAACCAATAAATAACAAGCATGTAATGTATTTCATGAAGGCCGGCGACGGCCCCCGAACTCGCGGAAAACAGAAAAGAACCGGTATACGCTCTCGGAAATTAGAATAATAATAATGTTATATTCTCGCGGAAAATGAAAGGAAATAATACTAACGAATAGCGCCAAGCACAGCGCTCGCGGAACGAAAAACAAATCTCAATTGATTACAATTCTCGCAGAGAACACACGGGTAACAATGAAGACGGTCACAATAGTCGCGGAATAAACAGACAAATAGGGCATCAATCCGTAATTATACTAAAGAAGCGAATGATAGTTCGCCCTACGCGAAGCTACCTCGCCCAATATTTCGCCAAAAGAACAGGACGGCGCGGATTCCTTCCGAAGCGAAGGTCCGACCGCCCGCAATAATCCCGCGAAGGGCACCCGCAATTACGCTCGGTACCTCGCGAGATCCGCAATATCCACCAGGCTCGAGTGCCTGGCACGGTACGACCCGACCACGTGAAGCTTTCTCGCCCCTCGATGATACTTGATACGGCCCACGCAACGGGCACCCCGCGACAATGATCCAGTTACGCACAATTCTCGCGGAACGACCCGCGACTCTAACACAAATTCACATTTATTACGCGGTTCGACATTAACGCAATGCGCGACTCGACATTAACACAAAAACACGATGTAGTACGACAGAACGATTCCCACGGTACGATTAACACGCGTTTCTAACATTCGGAATACAAATTACGCCTGACTGTCGGCGGCCTCGCGTGAGCTCCCCAGACGGGCGTTTGCGTATCGTCCTCTCGACCGGGCCTCCCGCAAGCATTCTCTCGATACTCTACTCGGAAGGACAATTACGTTCGCGATACAATCTGACTCCCGGGAGGGCCACGGTCTCGAGCTATTCTTACTTGAGGTCCGAGCAGCGGCCTTACAATATATCCTCGGCGTTCCGGATCTCGGCAGACGGGAAGGGATGTTACCGGGTGGCGGCTCGCACGACAGTGGTGATTGCTGGGGCCGGCGGGACCACGCTGGGCCTGCGCCCCTGCGCGCCTGCGCGCCGGGGGGGCGCGTCGTCAGCGCCGTTCAACTATTACGAGCGCTGCCAACTTCCGCTCCTGCGTCCTCTCTGGGTTGCCGCGCCTGCGGGCGGCGAATTTGAATCCTTCTCGGAGTCCGGCTGTCCAGGCCGCGACTCATGGCCGGTTCCCGGCGGCCCGGCTGGCCAGGCCGGCGCACGGCGGCCGGTAGCAGGACCCCGCGGCGGGCTATCTTCCTCGGCATCTCCTCTTGGGGTGTCCCCCTCAAGGAATCCTCTACTTCCTCGGGTCGGCATTCGGCTACGGTTGTGCGCTCACCCCCCGGAGGCGCTCTCCTTTACCGGCGGCATCACCCACGCGGCCCGCCCTTCGGCCCTCCGCTCCTCGCAGCTCTCGGCTGTCCACCTGTAATATTCCCTCGGAGCGGCTCAAACCGTTACAAAGATGTAGTGGCCGTCTGCTCAGTGTCCTCTCGCGTGATCGCTGAAACTCGCCAAAGAAATTACTACCTAGTTACGCCAACGCCTCGTTATTCCTCCCTCGGTAACGGTAACACCCTTGGCGCCTCCCTCGGCCGAGCTACCACTGAGATAGGGGACGCGACTTTGTCACGTCACAAAATATATATAATTTACGTCAAGCAGTGCCAAAGTTATAATGTATGGAATAAATCATTTCACTTTTGATTCTATACCGCTTTTGAAAAAATATAAATTTTAATTTATCAATACTTTATTATCGAACACGGAAAAAATTTTTTCTTAAAATTTACCCTGAAATCATGGTAGTTGTGGGACAACATGTAACACCAAGAATTTTATGCGAGCTATTCTATTAATATCCACCATAATAAAAAATATTAATATCTATTTCATTAAAATATAAAATAAAAAACGACGTAGCTATTAAATATATATAATTATATACAAAATATGTCCAATATATGTTCATATTAGTTTCCTTTTTCTTGTTAATTTTTACCGGGTAGTATATTGTTTTTTCATTGATGAGAAAAGCCTGTAGCATTGTGGATGGTAATCTCTATTTGAGTCTGAAGCGGAAGGTAAAATGACGTCACTGTATTTCAGCTTCCATTTTAAACGAATTTTTAAATAGTTGTAACATTTGTTCAATATTTCTTGAGTAAAAACACGTATTTTATTGTCATCACGACCACAAAAAACACATTTAGATGCCATAGTTTATAGAGGTTATAAACATAAACATAACGTAACAACGTAACATAAACATTTTTGGGCGGCCCTATTACCCACAAGCGACCCGCTTTTTTGTCAGTCAATTATGCTAATAGTCATAGAATATATCAAAGAATTATGGTGCAAAATGACTGACATACCGAAATGACTTGAAAAAAATGTCATTTTTGGGCAGCCCTACACCCATAAGCGACCCACTTTTTTGTCAGTCAATTTGCAAATAGTCATAGAATATATCAAAGAATTATGGTGCAAAATGACTGACATACCGAAATGACTTGAAAAAAAAATTTTTTTTTGCACAAGTGAGTGGCTATATCATCCAAAGCGACCCACTTTTTTGTCAGTCCCCGGAGCTTTGATCATTGAATAACATTCTGAATCACCACAAAAAGTTTTATGAGTACCGAAATAATCACGAAAAAATGGAGCTAGCTCCCCTACTAAAAGGTGAATCTTTTCTGACAATAAGTTCATAAGGATTATTTGTGCTATCTGGGGTAAATCATTTATTTTGTAGTGTTGGGGAGGGTTGAGAAGGAGAAAGAGGAACTTAAGGTTGATCTACGAGTTTCTCGCATGGAGATATCCAATTTGCGGCAACAAATTGAAGAAGCAAAGAAGAAAGAAAAGAATCTTAGGCAGGCTATACAACGGGCAGATATAGATATCGGACATCGGAAGAAGGATATTGATAACGTCATGAATGAACGTGATATACTCGGTACACAATTGGTCCGAAGAAATGATGAACTTGGCCTCCAATACGGCAGAATAAAGGTTTGATTTTTGCACTTGTCACAGAGAGATTGTTGTTGCTTTTGTTTGTTTTTGTCTTCAAAATATAACACATTTGTTTATCTTTAATTATCTCGGAATTTATTCATGTTTCAAGTACTTGATTAAAATCTATTTAATTCAATAAGTAACGCTAAAATTCAATATTTAACTAATGATCGGCGCGCAGTAGGTTGGAAAAATTATATGTATGTATATATATATGTATGTATATATATATGTATGTATATATATTCCAACCTACTGCGCGCCGATCATTAGTTAAACATACATACATTAGTCCAGTCGCTAGGTCGATTGAGCATTTTTTCGAGGTTGATGGTTTAAGTTAATGTTTTATGTTTTTTGGGTCGTAGAACAAGAATCTGTAAATAGTTTTTTCGTAAGTCGATGCAATAAAAAGTTATTAACAATTTATTTGTTTAAATTGCTCTAGCGATCAAACTATACATCCTATAAAAAAATAAACTCGAGAAAATTTGTTCCTCTTTATATATATATATATATACATATATATATATATATATATATATATATATATATATGGGGCATTCCACGCCAAATCGGACACCATTCAGCTTTTGCATCTCCGATTTTTTTGCAAATTTTTTATGTTTTAGTATTGGTTGAAAAAAACCTTCATGATTTTTTTCAAATTTTTTTGTCAAACCGTTTTCAAAATATCGATTTTTGAAAAATTACTTTTTGAAGATTTACTTTTTTTTTAAACGCCCATAACTTTACGAAAAATGGGCCAAATGGGACGTTTTTTTTTTGAAAATTTGTCTTTTTAAACACACTTTTGATAAAAAATATCAAAAAAAAATTTCAAACTGTATTTCTATAAGATTTTCAAATTTTTAACACAAATTGTTGATTTACAAAAAACACGTACTGATCGATTTTCTCCAAAATTTTTTGTAAAAAACTATTATTGATTCCACAAATTTTAAGCCTAAATTTATAATGGGATAATGACGGGATCTATTTCTTTCGATTTTTTAATTTCCATTTTTTATTTATCCGTGCTGAAAAATATCTGAAAAGAAAAAATAATTTACACAGGAACTACTATTAATAATTATCTGAGACATAGTGATTACTAAATAGTTTACAAATTGATTTCAGGAAAAAATACAGTTGAATTAAAGCGTTTATTATGCTTGATAAATTTTTTTTTATTAAGTAGCGTTTATTCAATCATTTGTTTATTAAATGTTAAAGATATATGTTTTTTTTAATAAATAACAATGACTGTTGCCGATAAGCCTGAAAAAAAGATTTATATATATTTTTCAGCACGGATCTATTTTTTTCGATTTTTTAATTTCCATCTTTTATTTATCCGTGCTGAAAAATATATATAAATCTTTTTTTCAGGCTTATCGACAACAGTCATTGTTATTTATTTAAAAAAAAAACATATCTTTATCATTTAATAAACAAATGATCGAATAAACGCTCCTTAATAAAAAAAAATTTATCAAGCATAATAAACGCTTTAATTCAACTGTATTTTTTCCTGAAATCAATTTGTAAACTATTTAGTAATCACTATGTCGCAGATAATTATTAATAGTAGTTCCTGTGTAAATTATTTTTTCTTTTCAGATATTTTTCAGCACGGATAAATAAAAGATAAAAATTAAAAAATCGAAAAAAAAAGATCCCGTCATTATCCCATTATAAATTTAGGCTTAAAATTTGTGGAATCGATGATAGTTTTTTACAAAAAATTTTGGAGAAAATCGATCAGTACGTGTTTTTTGTAAATCAACAATTTGTGTTAAAAATTTGAAAATCTTATAGAAATACAGTTTGAAATTTTTTTTTAATATTTTTTATCAAAAGTGTGTTTAAAAAGACAAATTTTCAAAAAAAAAAACGTCCCATTTGGCCCATTTTTCGTAAAGTTATGGGCGTTTAAAAAAAAAGTAAATCTTCAAAAAGTAATTTTTCAAAAATCGATATTTTGAAAACGGTTTGACAAAAAAATTTGAAAAAAATCATGAAGGCCTCTTTCAACCAATACTAAAACATAAAAAATTTGCAAAAAAATCGGAGATGCAAAAGCCGAATGGTGTCCGATTTGGCGTGGAATGCCCCATATATATACATATATATATATATATATATATATATATATATATATATATATATATATATATATATATATATATATATATATATATATATATATATATGTATATCTATATATCTATATATATATCTATATATATATATATGTATATATATATATATATATATATATATATATATATATATATATATATATATCTTTGTCTAAAGGCACTATTGACGACAATTTATCTTATAACATGGCAGTTTTCGACGACATTTGGAAGTTTTTGACGACGGTCGTCAAAACACCGCGGTATAAAGGCAGTTTTGACGACAGTTGTCAAATCTACCTTGCATGGCTATATATTTGTGTGGCTATAGAAGGGTAGTTTTGACGACTGTCGTCAAAACTACCTTACACGGCTGAATATATATAAGTATATAGAAAAATTAATTTGAACGACTGTCGTCAAACCTACCGTTATTTAACTTTATATATATTTATATACAGAAAGGCAGTTTTGACTACTGTCGTCAAAACTGCTTTTATATATTTTTTTATATATATTTATAGGTGTCAAAACTGCCAATAAATAAAAGATGTCGAAATTGTCATTTATCACTCATTTTAAGGCATAACAGTTAGTACAAGCTAATCTGTTCTAACACAAAACTTAAAAAATATAATAATTAAACTGAAAAAACTTACATGCATACACATGTCTAAAGATAGTTTTTGCCCTCATATTTTACTAAAAATATTAATGTACATTTGCTTTGTTAGAGAATAGCATATTATATTTTTTTTTCTAAAATTTTTTCTAGTTTTTAAATAAAATACAGAAATGTATAATATAGTTTTGACTAACTTTTCTGTTATCTGTATTGGCTTTATTAACTACACATGCCTATAGAGTATAAAATAGAGTAATCATGTGTACAAATATAGTACAAATCATTTAACGATGAGTTATATAAAATTATTTAAATACAAAGTGTATTTTGGCAACAATAATTATCAACTGTATTTCATGTTGCATTGAGTCATTATAATAATCTTTATATTCTAACAATACAATATACATTATAAAATCTACTATTTCAGGTGTCATTTGAATAAATTGAACTAGAAGAAATCTTTTCTCACAACATGTCATTTTTACAGTTGTCCAATCTGGTAACGTAAATATTGTTCAAGAAAGATTGCTTCACTTCCTGACTAGAAATTAATTTAAAATACAGCAAAATCTTAAACATGTTAGAACTTGTTGTTTAAAAGATTCACAAGGATGCTGTTAAACGTGATAATCGCTCTCGATTTGAAAGCAACACGCTAAGTGTTAAAACTGCCTTTATATTCATTTTTTGTATACATTGTTGTCAAAACTGTCAATAGATAGAAGATGTCGTCGAAATTGTCATTTATCACTCATTTTAAGGTATAACTGTTAGTGCAAAAAAATTATGCAATTTAACACAAAACTTAAAAGTAAATCTAAAAAACTAACATACATATATGTAGGATGTCCAAAGGTAGTTTTTGCCAGTATATTTTCCTGAAAATATATAGATATTAATATTATTAATGTACATTTGCTTTTAGAGAATAGCACATCATATTCCTCTTTCCAAAATTTTGTTTAGTTTTTGAATAAAATACAGAAATGTATAATATGACGATTTGACTCATTTTCCTGTTATATGTACTAGTTTCATCAACTACATACCTATACAGTATAAAGTAGGGTACAAACTGTTTTCACGGTGAGTTATATTAAGTATTAATATTTACATACTAAAGCTAAATATTTTTAGGTATTGCTTACTACATTTAACTATTTGTTAATAATCTGAGATTGTAGTTTATTTATTTACAGCAACGTTCTCAGTAACATTTTAATAAATAATTAGTTTTTTTCAATGCTACAACAGATTATTTATTGTGACAAATAACATATCTCTGTGTCTGCACAATATACACCAGTACTGGAAAAGACATGCATTGACTAATTTTAAATATGAAAAATATTTGTTGTTTACTAAAGTCTTATAAGGTATGTTTAGTAGCTGTTAGTTGTACGTACTACTGCTAATAATATTTCCACTAAAATTATTCTGTAAAAATTTTTATAATGTGTTTAATTTAGATTACTAAATGTCAATTCTACCTTTACAAAAGCTAAAAGTAAGGTATCCTTTTCACAATAATTACAAAGCAGTCTTTAACTGACTGATATCAAGAGAAAGTCTATTTACAAACCATGATATTCTGTTAAGCGAGAGTTTATTATTATTGTTTCCGTTTTTAAAATCTAGTGAAATGTTATGGAATTATCTGTGACTAATTCAGTTGCTGTGTTTATCAAAGAATGTGCTTCTAGTCTCCACACATGTTTGCAGAATGTATAAAATATTTATATTAAATAAATGTGTGTGTATGTGTGTGTGTGTGTGTGCGTGTGTGCGTGCGTGCGTGCGTGCGTGCGTGCGTGCGTGTGTGTGTGTGTGTGTGTGTGTGTGTGTGTGTGTGTGTGTGTGTGTGTGTGTGTGTGTGTGTGTGTGTGTGTGTGCGTGCGTTAAAATAATCTTTAATGATTTATTCATAGAATGCAGTGGAATGTATTATCTACATCGTGGTATTTAAATAATGCATGTCGCGCATGTTATCAGCATAATCTCACAAATACATAAATTAATTAGTAAAATTTGATAAAATTTAGCTTACAATTTTTTAATATCTGTGTATATAATACATAACATTGCTTTCTAACAGAGATAGGTTATAACATATATTTCACCTCGATTCGTATATATCTACAATAGAACATAATATAACATTCAACAAATATTCTTTTACGATAAAGAACTTGTTTTTTAAAACCTCTAAAAAGGCTACACTAATATACGTGGATACTTTCATATTACACAGGATTCTAATACAGGATACAATCATGAATTCTTGATTAAAAAACTCGTTTTTGCATTATAAGTAAATTCTCTTCTGGATACCTGGAAACATTTGGTGGCTTGCTTTATAAATTACTACGGATATAAAGAATATTATGTTGCTCTCAGCTTCTTTAAATATGAAATTGATATTCAATAATCTTAATTATAAAAGCATCACGTTAGAATTGCCCATAGAGATTAATTTTAATACAAATGTTATCAAAGTTATAGTATATATACCTTATAATTTAATAAACAGAAAATAATCTTTAGATTAAAAATTGATGTCTTACACTGATAGATGCATCTCTTTTACAACTGATGCATAATCTTGTATTAATAAGATGTATTTAGATACAGTGATGTCTTACACTGATAGATGCATCTTTTTTACAACTGATGCATAATCTTGTATTAATAAGATGTATTTAGATGCAGAAAATAACACATACTCAAAATAGTAATATACCTGATCACTTATAGACATAGAATTTAAAAAGCCAAAAATCCGTTATCAGCTTTAATATACATATAGGTATTGAAAAGACGATAGCAAATAGGAGTTAATATTATCATACTTTTTAAGTAATTTACTTGTGATGCAAGTAATGTAACATTTTGGATGTTTATATTTAAATACTGTGTATTTTCTGATACATATGTGAACTGAATAGCAACATAAACATTTAATTAATCTTCTATGATACATAGGCTCGTATTTATAGTTTTCTCTTATCTTAAGACCATCTTAAATAACGTCTTAAGATGCTAATACGCTTTTGATTGCTTATAACATCTTAAGATTGTGCTTAAGAGACGGTCTTAAATATAAGATCTAACTATAAATACCTACCAATGACAGTACAGAATCATTACTTTTTAGTTTACACAGAAATTAAAAAAATATACGTTGATGATTTTGTCACATATCACACAATTCCAATAGTGGAAACAATAATGGTAAATTTTATAGGATGAAATCATAAATGCTTATTAATAAAATTTCTGTGTCAATTGAAGA